>JAJEJO010002321.1:2290-81621 GCA_020662805.1 Glaucomys volans | reverse complement strand
TGCTCAGTGAATATGTGCTGGTTGGTTCCTTTTCTCATCAAATCCTTAGCCTAACAAGAACATAAAACACTCGCATGGATCGCTCAGTTCTACAGATTCCAGCTGTGCATCTCCTTCATGCTGGAGTTGTGACACCTGCTGGAAAACATCCCTTTGTCACTGATGCTAAGGCACATGCAATTTTTCACAGTTTAATAGGAAATAAAAGTGCATACACAAATAACTGTAGTTCTACGTGGTGTTGGCCATGTTGTTTGTATGACAAAGTCTCTAAGTGCTGGGGAGGAGGGAATGGCTGGAAATGGGCCAAGGGAGGCTTCTGGAAAGATAGGAAGCCTGAACTGAGGCTTGAAGAATGAGCAGACAGTTAGGAGGCAGGAAAGGTAGGAAGAAGAATATTCCAGAAGGAGGAACAATTAAGGGTGGAGGCAGAGAGATATGGGACAGTATGACTTTTTGCAGAACTACCAGTAAATTTGCAGGGCGAAGGCTCAGATGTCAAGGTTTACAGTAAGGTGGATGTGGAAGGTCAGGATGACACAGCTGTCGGGGATGTGACAAGTACAGGGGGCAGTGGTCACATTGCCCCATATTCCTAGGTCCTTAGCATCCTGTCCTGTTTGGAAAAATGAAATAGTCTACTGTTCCAGATTGTGACAGATTTGCCTTTAGCATGAATTTATTCTTTGAATTCCTCAAAGGAAATTCTCACAGTACATATGCTTACTCTATCCCATTGTAGTTAGCATTCTGTATCTGCACTGTCCACACGCAGAGGTTTAATCAACTGCAGATCAAAACTATGAAAAAGGAAATGAGTCTCTACTGAATATGTACAGATATTTTTCTTGTCATTGTTCCCTAAACAATACTATATAACAACTATTTGTATAACCTTTACAAGGTATAAGGCATTATAGGCAATCTAGAATTATTTTAAAGTACAGGACAGGATAAGCATGGGCTATACAGACACTGGAGCATTAATATAAGAAACTTGAGCTTCCACGATGGGTATCTACCCTGCAGATACTGAGGGGATGTTGGTGTCTGCAGGGAACCTGAGGGAATGACTGTACTCCATTCCACACACAGGTTCAGCATTCTGAACCATTTTTTCCATAACTTCACCTGTACTTACTTGCCAGCCTGTGTATCCAAATTTTTCATTCAAAAATTGTGCCTGGAATATAGGAAACACTTTGCATGAACTTGTAGGATGACAAAGTGAATAAATAAATGCTTGAATAAATCAAAGACAAAATAAAAATATGGTGGTCGTACCTACTAAGACTCTATACTTAATCAAATGAAAAAACAATACGAGTCCTCTATAAAACATTTTGATTTGTTTTAAAAATTATGCTATTTTTCCCCATTGAAAAAGCTGGCCTAGGAACATAAAGAGAAAAAAGCACCCACTTTGAAAACTGAATTTAAGGTTGTTTTCCTGCAGAATCACCCAGAAGGAGAGCTTGGCTCCAGCTGGCCCAAATTTCCACGCAGTCCATCACTGTTACCCAATACCTGTTGTCTCGTTGCCAGTATCAACGTGCCCAGCCCACTCAGGAGAGAGACGAAAATGTTTGCCTTTAATTTACCTGCCTTGAAAAGTTTTAAGTCTGGTTTTCCCATGTCACTTCATTTGTGGTCTCTTGACATGGAGTAGGGGATGACGGCTGGCAGGTGTCATCTTCTAAACTTATACCCACATGCAAATTGAAAAAATCCCATGAAATATTTTTGAGGAGTTTCAAGTACTTTTACTCATTGTGTGGCGTCTGGGCAAACAGGAGGCTGCTTCGGATGGTATTTTCCCCCATCTCTGTTATGGAAAAGTCCTGTCACAGGCAGAAACACTCCTTCCTAATATTTCCAGTATCTGTGTGTCTCTGTGACATGCTCTGGGGGAGGAGGGCATGCAAACGCACTGTTCAGAGCCATCTCGGACCATCTTTAGAACTCACAACCCTTGGGCAGAGAGGAGGAAGTGACTGACTCAGCAGTGCGCTCCCTCCCACCCAGGCCTGAGCTAGCACTCTTGTGACATCAGCTCCATGATGTACCATTCTAATGCTCCCCGTTACACATGCGAGGGGAGTCAGGTCCAAAGAGGCCCAAACCCTCAGAGGTAGTAAGCGAGGCAGACTTGGGTCAGAGCCCGACTCAGATGAGGGCACCATCAACCGCTCCTCTAAGTCTTATTTTAAAATTTTACTTTGGAGTGAAGTTGAAAACAGAAGGAAATACTTCTAAAGACACAGAAGGCAAGTTGCAATTTTGTCTTCGGAGTGCCAGGTATAGCAGAGTTTAGGTTGTCAGGAAGATTACTGCCGCCACAGGGAATGTGGGTCACTTTGGAGCCTCAGGGCTCACTGGCCCTCTTCATGCCTCAGGAGCACACTCAACCAAGGGCTCATCATTTTGAATAATGCCTGAGGGAGTCGATGACAGTGAGCAATAACTGATTGCTCTCCTTCATGTTTTCCATGAACTTGGAACCCTCTAACAGGTAAGGATCTTTGCCCTTGCTCGGAGTGGAGAAATGGGCATTAGGGGAAGGACGCTAGAGAAAGTTGCTTTTAAAAAGTCTGCTCCAGATTTCACGTGGTGACTTTGGAAGGTAAGACAAAGATCCAGGGTCCCAGACTTCCAAGGTGCTGGAGACCCCTCAGACCTCCCCAAGTGGGTCACATCCCAGGTTATATATTCTCCTGAACCATGTGCTGCTTCTTCCTAGTACTTATTGGAGTTACCTTTCTACATTTA
The DNA here is from genome assembly GCA_020662805.1 of Glaucomys volans. Classification (NCBI taxonomy): domain Eukaryota; kingdom Metazoa; phylum Chordata; class Mammalia; order Rodentia; family Sciuridae; genus Glaucomys; species Glaucomys volans. Next base: position 78,852 of record JAJEJO010002321.1, on the reverse strand, counting down.
TTTCTACAGGAGTGAATAATTTATTTCCCCCCTGATGGTCTTTAAGGTCCACAAGGGCAGGGATATGTTTGTGTTAGGTCATCACTGCATCCTTAAACCCAGGACAGCATCCAGCATCAGCACTGAGTAAAGTGTGGCTAAAGGAGTTACTGTCTTGGAAGTATGTTGGCCCCCACCTCTTGTTTCTTTTTTGCTGAATATAGATGATATGAATTCGTCACCAGTAAAAACAAACACACAATCAGGTAATTAGATAAGGGTGATTAAATGTCTTTTAGGGCATTTCTTTCTGTTTCATAATTCATATCTGGAAAGTTTGACTTTTATGGGTCTTGGAAACAGGCTGGGGTCAAATGCTATTGGGTAGTGAGCTGCTGAAAGGCCCTGGGGGAGCCTAATAACCTGATTAGGAGGAAGAGGGCACTGTGATCAGTTGCTTTGAAGGCAGCACCAGGCAAACCCTGGGCAAAGGCAGAGATCAAGCAAGTGTAATTATGGAGGGTTGCAAACATGGCAACAGGTGAGTCACTCTCCTTCCCGGTTTTCATTAGGGTGTGTCCTTTCAGCCAAATTAGAAATCCAGCAAGAAGATTTGGCACTCATCGGTATAAGCAGACTCCAGCACCCCCTCCCCACACACCCACAGCAATTCCCCAAAGAGGTTCCAGTGCCTTTCCTAGGATCCAGCAGCCCAAAGGCAACTCACTGCTCTCCCCTCCCCAGCCAGGTCAGGCCATGTCTAGGGCGTGTTTTGGTCTTGAGCAGCCACTCTGCTCTTCTGGAGGCACCACAAAAAGGAAGCCAATGATGTCCAGCATTCAAAGTCCACTTTCCGGGAATTGCCCAACTAATTTTTCAATTGACTCTGTAAATTATAACATGACACTATGAAATTCTTATTTTCATTCCCACATGCTAATGGTTAGAAGAGGAATTAGGCACTCCCAAGAGCCAGAATCAAACTCACTGACCAAGTTTCTCCAGCAGAGGATCCAAGAGGAACCCAAATTTCTAACCCTTTGGAGCAAGAGGAGGATTTGGGAAAATGAATCATTTAGTCCTTATAAATCTCAGGGAGGAGGTATTCTCCCTATTTAATGGATGAGAAAACAGTCAACAGGCACAAAACTAGTAGAGATGAGCATCCCTAATCTGAAAATTCAAAATCCAAAATGCCCTCAAATCCAAAAGGTTTTGTAAAGTTCTGAGCATTTTAGACTTGGAATTTGGGGATTGGATATGTTGAGTTGATAAATTCTGTACAAATACTCCAAAATCCAAAAAACTCTGAAATCTGAAACACTTCTGATCAGGGATACTCAACCTATAAGTGACAGACCCAGGATTCAAGCCTGATTTACCTGAAAATTCAAGGTAATTTTTCAAAAGAAGTACCTTGTGGTAAAGTCTCAGGATAGTAATAACGAAATACTTGGCATAAAATCAGGGACATCACATTTAGCCCGATTTTTAAAACATAGGAAATAAATTCAAGAGTATCTAATTTGATCATGTCTGTAGATGGATTCCATTCTATCCAGGAGGCAAAGTGACTTCTGGAATTCTTCAGGTATTTAATTCTGGCTAAATTACTTCACATCTTTAAGCCTTAGTATTTTCATTTGTACCTAAATTTATTAGAAAGAAAAAAAATGGAGGAAAACATGTATATTAACATGCATATTAGTAGTCTTCAACATGTATATTAATAATCATTTTTTGAATGTATAAATTTTAAAACCTATGTAGCAAGAAACTTTAAATGAGAGCCAGTCATTAATAAAAGAAATCTGTATTATAATCCAATAAAAGACATTTGGCTCTGATTCCGTAGGGATAAAAAAAATCTTCCAAACAACGAAAGAATTTAAGACATTTTAATTTATTTGCAAAAATGATGTTCAAATCCTAAATCTATGATGAATAATTCCAAATATATGCATGACTGAATAGAGATGAACAAAAATTTTAAATAAAGCCTTAGCAAAGCAGAATACAACAGACATGTTAAATGAAGTAAAAGAAGTACGCTTTTGAGCCAGCTAGGGGTGGAAGTCAGTCCCCAGCCATCTTCACAGAGCTCTCTCAAGCAGGACATTTTGCAAGAGCCACCTCAGGCCAGCGAGAGCTCAAGGGCTTCTTGTACTTCTGTACTGCATGTTTGCTTCCAACCGGTGTGTGTATTTTCTTTTTTTGGTTTGACTATTTGTTTTTCTAAGGAAACCTGAATTTTCTTCATGATTTTTTTTCATTTAATATCCCAATTACTTAAAATATCCCAATTATCTTAATACATATAAGCGTATTTTGTCTTTATACTTTTTAAAATACCTTAATTTTAAAGGACACATAGTAATTGTACATATTTCTGGAGTACCGTGTGACATTTCAATGCATGTATAAAATGTGCAATGAGCACACACATCAGGGTAATTGGTTCAACCATAACCTGAAGTGCTTAACCTTTCTTTGTACTGGGAGTACTCAAAATCTCCTCTACTAGCTATTTTGAAATACACAATTAATTGCCATCAATCCTAATGATCCCACTGTGCTATAGAACACCCTCTTATCCAGCTGCATTCCTGAACCTGCTAACGCTTCTCTTCTCATTCCCAGTCCCTGGCACTCTTTGTTTATATTCTTTTAATTGTACATTCATGACTTATTCTAATTTATCATCTTTCCCTATTCTCTTTATGAATCTCATATTTTTCTTTAAAAAGTGCAACACTTTTCATTATGATTTTTTTTTCCTTTTTACTCCCTATTACTGGTCCTGAACATTCAACCCTGTTATAGTCAGCTGCATCGCAGATGTGACCAAAAGTCCCGACAAGAACAATACAGAAGAGGAAAAGTTTATTTGGCTCATGGTTTCAGAGGTCTCAGTCCCTGGATGGTGGAGGTAAAACATCATGGCAGAAGGGCATGGAAGAGGAAAGGGGCTCAGGACATGGCAATCAGGAAGCAGAGAGAGCTCTGCCCACCAGGGACAAAACCTAAACCCCAAAGGCCACCTAAACACCCCCAGTGACCCACCTGCTCCAGATACGCCCTACCTGCCTACAGTTACCACCCAGTTGATCCCTATCAGTGAATTAATCCAATGATATGTCACACCTCTCCTAACCCAATCATTTTGCCTCTGCAAATTCTTGCATTGTCTCACACATGAGCTTTTGTGGGACACTACATATCCGAACCATAAGCAACCCCAAATGTAATACGGATATATTTTAAACTTTTCAAATTTACTAAGTGTCATTCTCTTTATTTTTTTCTTTGGTTATATTATGAAACATATCTTATTTTTCCTGTATTTTAAATCTTAACAGTATCCTTTTTAGGTCTGTTTTAACTCGTCTAATACTCTCATGCTCTTGAGAGACAGAGGACAAATGATAGGAAATCCCCGTCTCTGCTTGGAATCACAGCGACCTTACTACAGTCAGTGCAGACCCCCTGCTGGGCAGGAGCGACCTGGGCTTTCACTCTGTGCACCTCTGATACACCCTCAGGGAAGTGGCCTGCTCTGTGTCCAGGGCCTGTGACCCTTTCAGATAATAAAGGAAAACCTATAGAAGAAAGGGGCAGAAAGCTGAAGTTGGTAATATCTAGCAGCCACTAGAAGCTGACGTGAATCTAATGGTAAGTGATGTAAAGGTAGGGACAATGAGTGAGTTTCAGTGAAGAGACCCACCCGTCAGGACTGATGAGATAGGATGCAGAGAACTCCGCAAAGATGCAACAAGGAGACGTAACCAACGCTGGACGCTGGAGATCTAAACAGGGAAGGGCCTTTCCTTCCAAATTCTCTCTCCTTACACAGAAATAATGTTTGGACACTCTTGCAGGCTCTGTGGGTGAAGGTCTGCTGCCTACGGGGAACCAGTCAGCAGACATGCTTGCTGCTTACCTATCTACCTTAAAGCCTCAAAGGCTGCCTTCTCTAAACATGGCCAGGGTGCTAATGAAGATGCAGTTCTCTCTCAAATGAGAATTTCCTGCTAAGAGAAACTGGAAGTTTGGATATAGAGAGGGGTCTGAGGGCCTAAGAAAGCAAATACTGCATGGGGTGATGGAGAGGACCTATTGTAAACAGGATGAGCACAGACCCAGCGGGCACTGTCACTTGGACAATCAATATGTGAACTACCCAGGCTTTTTACCTTCTTGACCTTTATCTTTGAAAGCATTTCAATAGTACAGTGCCTGAGTCAAGAAGGGTCACAGTACATATTAAGTGAATAAATAAATGAACAAGTGAAGAAATAAATAAGCAAAGTCACCACGTGGGACGCTGGCAAGCAGCAGAAGGGTCTCTATAGAACAAGAGACTTGGTTTCTGGTGCAGGCCCACCATTAACCTAGTGTGGATATGCTGTAGGATGTGTATTAAATGCATATATTTATTGGTATAAAGTTATTGATAGTACTCATATTCTTAGTATTAGTTGCATCAATAAATTCTTCTTTCATCTCTTAACACCATTCAATCAGTACTGTATAATAGGTCTTATCAGAATTTTGTTGATTTAACTAAATTTTTTAGAAAATCATACATTGGGTGATTGATCCTCTGTGATATCTTCAGTTTTAACTTCCTTAACTTTTATCTTTTTTATGTGTAATTTGCTTCCTTCTCTCATTGAGGTTTTTTTTTGGCCACCCCCCATATCTTTTTTGTTGTTCTTATTAGTTATATTTTGACATATTATACAAATATGAAGTATAACTTCCTATTCTTCTGGTTGTACATTATGTGCAATTACATTGCTCGTGTATTCACATATGCACATAGGAAAGTAATGTCCGATTCATTCTATTCTCTTTGCTAATCCCATCTCCCTCCTTTCTCTTCATCCACTTTTGTCTAATCCAGAGTACTTCTATTCTTCCCTACCCTGACGCCCACCCTTATTGTGAGTTAGATCCACATATTATATAGAACATTCAGCCTTTGGTTTTTTGGTGTTGGCTTATTTCACTTAGCATGATAATCTCAGGTCCATGCATTTACTGGCAAATGCCACAATTTCATTTCTCTTTATGGATGAGTAGTAGTCCATTGTGTGTGTGTGTATATATATATATATATATATATATATATATACACATATGTATGTATATATATGTATGTGTGTATATACACACACATATGTGTGGTATATATATATATATACCACACTTGATTACATCTCATATATATATACATATATGTATATATATATATATATATATATATATATATATATGCCACATTTTCTTTATCCACTCATCTGTTGAAGGACACCTAGGCTGGTTCCATAGTATAGCTATTGTGAATTGAACTGCTGTAAATATTGATGTGGCTGCGTTACTGTAGTATGCTGGTTTTAAGACCTTTAGCTCAAGAAGTAAAATCAAGAATCAACAAATGAGATGTAATCAAACTAAAAACCTTCTTCACAGCAAAGAAAACAATCAAGAATGTAAAGAGAGAGCCTATGAAATGGGAGAAAATCTTTGCCACCTGCACCTCAGATAGAGCATTAAGGATACATTAAGAACTCAAAAAACTTAACACAAAAAAATGAAATAACCCAATCAATAAATGGGCGAAGGAACTGAACTGACACTTCACAGAAGAAATATGATCGGTCACAAATAAATGAAAAAATGTTCACCATCTCCCCCATATCTGAAGGTCACTACTGAGCTCATTTAGTAGAAGTCAACCTCCATATCGTCTAAATTTCCATTATTATTTCTTCCTTGATCTTTGAGTCATTTACAATCGCTACTTCTATTTTCCAAATATATGGCAATTTTTTAGTTATCTTTTTGTTTTTGATTTCTATCTAGCTATGTTGCATCATGGGAACAGGATATTATAGCAATACTTTTCAATTTATTGAATCTTGTTTTTTGTCTCATATGTGTTAAAGTTTTGCAAATGTGTGTCTCCCAAGAACATGCTTTCTGTAGCTGTAGCACTTCTTTTCTTGGCTTATTCAGATTGAGATAATTCCCTTTCATTTCATATTTCCCCCTTTGGTAATTAATGATTATCATGGAAATTAGAATGTGTGTGTTTAACATTACAAAGTTTAAATTCAATAAACATTTTTATCCTCTCCAAATCAATACAAGGACCTTGGTTGGAATATCACCCACATACCAGATGAAACATTATTATTATTATATCAGAGTTTAATTCTACCTTGATTTTTTAGTTCCTTAAGTTAGACATTATTATCATCATTCTGCAAAGTCAATAATCTAAGACTCACCTACATGCTTACTGTTTTCCTTGCTCACTATTGCTTTTTGCATCTCAAATCATCTTTGGGATATCATTTTTCCTCTTTCTGAAGTACATGCATTTAGCTGCTTCTTTATTAAGTGCTATGGTTCAAATGCATCCTCCAAAGTTCATGAGTAGAAACTTGATCCCCAGTATGGACAGGTTGGGAGGTGAGACCGGGTGAGAGATGTCTGCGTCAAGGGCATGACTCTCATGAGTGGATTAAGGCTGTTATCATGGGAGTGGCTTCCTTATAAAAGGTCCAATTTGGCTTCTTCTTGCTCACCAGCATTCTCTCCCTCTGTGTGTGTCTCTCTTTCTCCCTCTTTCCCTCTCTTTGCTCTTCTGCCATGAAATGATAAAGTGGGACGGTCTTTATCAAATGCCAGCAACTTGCACTTTCCAGCCTCCAGACTGGAATCTGTTTTCGTTCAATATAAATCACACAGGCTCAAGTACAGATGGTCCCTGACTAACGATGCCTCCACTTAACAACTGCTTTGACTCATGATATGCATTATTCAAAAATGACACGTGTTAAATAGAAACCATATTTCAGATTTTGACCTTTTTCCAGGCTAGCAATATATAGAAAGATATACTCTCAAGATGCTGGGCGGTGACAGTCAGCAACAGTTCCCAACCAGCCACATGATCACCACAGTAAATGACCAACACTCTACAGAGCACTGTGTTGCTAAGCTATTATGCTCTGTAGGCAAGGTATATTAAGAGCATTTTCAACTTAGAGTATTTCCATCAGGATGTAACCCCACGGTAAGGCAAGGAGCATCTACATTCTGTTTTGGTGACATAAAATAGATTAAGTAAGTGTCCACTAGAAGTAAATTCTTTCCATTTTTGTTTGTCTGAAGGTGTCTCCAATTGACTCTCCTGGTTGAAAGGAAGTTTTGCTAGGTATAAAATTCCATGAAGACAGTATATTTCAGCACTTTAAAGATGTTATTCTGGCTTTGGTTTTTATTATTAAAAAGTTAGTTGTGCTGTTCTTAGTAATCTATCCTTTCTCTCTGCTGTTTTAAGGTTTCCTACTTTTAAATATATATATTTTACTGTATATAATGTATCAGGTTTTGGATTTCTTTTCATGTATCATCCTTGAGATTCATTGTAATCTGGATTTGAATATTGGCATCTTTTACAGATTCTGGAAAATTCTCAGCCATATTCTATATATTGCTTCTCCCTTGTTCTCTTTAAAATATGCTTTTGGAATTCCAATAAGCATATATCAAATCTTCTCATCCTTCCTTCATGCCTGAACCTCTCATATTTTCCATCTCTCTGACTTTTCCATACAGCATTCAGGATAACTCTTCAGTGCTATTTTCAAGTTTATTAATTTTCTGTACTTAATGCATATTTTTATTTTATAGAAATGATTATTACATCCCTACCTCACATTTTCATATATGCAGACAATCATGTTTTTCCCCAGCACTTTCACAACAGGTTAATTCAAGGTATGAATTTATTGAGCTATCCTTAAACTACAGCCTGTGAGTCCTTGTCATAGGAAAATCAGCTGACAGCACATTGAAATATTTTGTGTCATTTATAACATCCCATGGAATGCCCTTCTCCATGCTTCTTTTCCCTGAATCTCAAAGCTACGACAATCTGGAGGTTAAATCAGAACACTAAATCTTCAACTATAGTCAGGGATACCCCACAGGACTAAGTATGGAGCTTATGTTTCCTTGGAGAAAAATTTATTTCTTAAAAAGTTCTTGCAAGTAAAGTTTTCAAATGACAAAGTTTAAACTCACTAGCTATTCCATGCTTCTATTTTAGCCTCCCCACCCTATTTTGGAGACTAGGATTTTCTCATTTCACTACTGCAGAAAGTAAACACTGGACTATTGGGAGTTTGGGATGGGTGTGAGGTCAGTGCTCCTGATCTGGGTTCCTAACTGGGCCTGTCTCACAGCCTGTGCATCTAGCATCTAAACAGTTTTAAAAGGTCCTGGACTCACCAGGGAATGGGGTCCATTTGGCCTGGAGTGGACTACTGTCAGGTGACAGCTGCCCCAGGCTTCAAGAAGTAACCTGGTTGGACTCCAGGCCTGCAAATAAACTTGTGGCCATCTGCATTCCCTTTCATGACTCAGCCATCTTCATGAAAGGGTTCACTGTGTGAGAAGGAGGCTAGACGATCTGAAAGAAGAAACAGCAGAGGAAGGCAGAGGAGATTGTCAGGCCATTCAAGTTGAAGTGCAAAGCAGCTGCTCCCAGGCTGCTGCTGTTTTATAACAGCAGGAAGAGACTTTTCCAGTTACAGAATAATTATTATGGAGGAAGCGAATCTTCACGTACATGGTGCACACACCATAAAAACAAAACAGGACCAAGTGACCTCATTGGGAACTCAGAGAAAAGCCATCACATTTGAGGACAAGCTGAGGAGAGGCTGAGTTTGTAACCTGAGGTCCTATTCAGTTCAGGACAGTGGGCACAGGACTCAGGTCTGAATCCTTATTCCACACTCTCTGTCTTTGGGAATACGGGCCATTTCTTACCATGCTGAGCCTCAGTTCCCCTTTGTGAGGACTAGAGATGACACATATGCAGGAATGCTATAGAAACTGCTGGTGGCCTACTGGTGCCCATTCCCCTCTTCTCCCTTAGTAATGAGAACCATGGTTTTATCTGGGTGCTTCGCCAAGCAAAATAAAGCTGAGGCTTCCCACATTTGTATGTGTGTATGCTGGGGCTGAATGATATGTAAAAAGGTTCCACATGATTTCCAGGAAGTTCTCCTAAAGACAGGGGAGTGGGTGGTCTTTCCTCCTTCTTTAGTCCCTTTTACTACTTGACTGAGTCAGTGAGCTGCCATTTAGGACTAGGAATACGAGGCCATACCTGGGGGATTCAGAATGGAGAGCTGGAAGAATACTGTTGTTGTTTTTTTTCTTTAAATTTAGTTGCAGATGGACACAATACCTTTATTTTATTTATTTATTTTAATGTGATGCTGAGGATCAAACCCAGTGCCTCACACATGCTAGGCAAGCACTCTGCCACTGAGCTACAACTGCAGGTTCTTTTCCTTTTTTTTTTTAATTAGAGCTTTATAGTTATACATAGTAGTTGGTTTCATCCCGACAGACTCATACATGCATGGAATTCAATTTCAATTATGACATGGAATCACCAGATTGGCTTTGGGCTCTTTACCTCCAAATCCCTTCATGTGGAAAATAACTTCTCGTGTTTAAGTCATTGTTATTTTGAATTCTTAATCACAATTAGCCAAAATCATCTTAATACAAAGAAACAATTTTTTAAAAAAAATTATGCTTTCAACCCAGCAATCCCACTTACGAGGTTATATCCTATAAATATACGAAGTGTGTGTATAAAGAGAGACAATAAAATATAATTGTTTCATCGTTTGTGATATCAAAAAACTGGAAACAAACTGAATGTTCAGTAGTAGGTGACTAGTTAAGGAAACGATGTGTTGTCAAGCTGCACATCGTTAGGCAGCTGTCAACAGCCTGAGGGATCTGTATGGAATAATTTCCAAGCAGAGTAAATTCCCATTTGTTGGGAAAATATTACATATTATATTTTCCAAATATAGCTGCAAAAACATCTCTCCCCTCTCATGATGCGACCTTGACATTCCTCCCATCAAGAGATGGGATCTAGGTCTCCTCCTCTTAAATCTGGGCAGCAAGAGTGACTCTCCATGACTCTCAAGGCCAAGACAGAGAAGACAAGGCAGCCCTCTCCTTCTTGGCCAGAAGTCTTGTGCCTGGAGCCTGACATCAGCATATAAGAGGCCGCCATGCTGTGAGGAAGCCAAGCCTCCTGGAGGGGCCCTGTGTAGGTGCTCTGCTCAGCAGCCATAGTTTTCAAGTCTGCCCAGTCCAGGGCCTTCACATGGGAGCAAATGAACCTTCAGATGACTCCGGCCTCCCAGCCTTCCAGTTTTTTGAGCTGAGGATTCAGATATTATACAGCAAAGTTGCCCCTGCAGATCTGAATTGATGAATACCTGAATCACAGAATGAATGATAATAAAAAATATGGTTGCTTCTTTATGCCTCTAAGTTTGGGGTGGTTTGTCATACCGAGAAAGTTCATCTTAAAATTTTTCCTGTGTGCTTTTTCACAGTTTCAATTTTTCTTCCACCATGTTCATATGTCATTATACTAAGCAGCTGGGAGAGTTTAGTGGCTCCCGTAAGTATAGTGCTTCTTTGCTGGTGGCAGGAGGATGGGCACACAGGACCTTCCTGGTTAGTGGGGCTCCAAAGGCTTCACCAATGTGGAGCTCCTTAGATATGGTCTCTAAGGCCCAGACAACTCTCTGGAACCTGGGCTGGCTACAGATTTGAAAAGAGCTACCTGGCTATAGTCAGAATCCCCATCCCCTCCCCCTCTGGCCTGGAATTTGGCTAATGGGTGGCTCTTCTCCCAGAAGCTCTCAGCACCCTACACAGCCCACCCACACCCTGCCTCTTAATTTCTGCTCCACTAGATCACCAGGCATGCCCATGCAGCTCTAGTCCCTGGGTGCAGACATAACTTAGGTTATTTCCTAGGAAACTCCTCAACCCTGGTGTGAATCCTGGAACCTCTCCTCCACCAGGCCGATCTCACAAGCTCACCTTGAACCAGCATATGAAGCTAGCTAGCCATGTTGCCAGCATGAGATGGGAGGCCATGGCTCAAGTGCAGCTCCACATCAAAACATGTTTGAGGGAGAAATAGCAAGTTATTGCATAGATGAGAAAATCCATAAGAGAAAGTCGCAAGGGCCCGGGGCAACCTTTACTCTGTGGTTTCTATCATAGAAACGCAGGAGGGGTTTTAGGCTCAGGAGAAAGGACATGCCTTCCCTTTCTGTTTGAGGAGAGGCGTTGAAAAGAAACCATCTTGGGACCAGTTTTGTTCTTTGTCCTGCTGCTCTCTCTCCCTTCTAAAATGTGGTTAAACAAAATCGGGAGCATGCTTTGCATACAGCTTGTACCCTCCAGGGAGTGTTGGTTCATATTTTTAAGCATTCTTTTATTCCACTCCCATATGTTGAACATTGTGCTTATTTCTAATTTTTCATTTATATAAGTAATGCTGGGGTGAATAATTGGTTCATACATTTTTAACTGCCTATCTGGTTATTATTATTATTTTCTTTTTTTAGAAAAGAGACCAAAAATTAGATTAAAAGGGCAAAGGATACTAACACAACAAAGACTATCTATTTACATTATTAAACTATCTTCTCCAAGAGTTACAATCTTTTTTTTTTTTTTTTTTGGTACCCGGGATTGCACCCAGCATACTTAACCTCTGAGCCACATCCCTGGCCCTTTTTAATGTTTTACTTAGAGACAGGGTCTCCCTGAGTTGCTTAGGGCCTTGCTAAGTTGCTGAGGCTGGCTTTGAACTCACAATTCTTCCTCAGCCTCCTGAGCCACTGGGATTACAGGCCTGCACCACCATGCCTGGCCAAGAGTCACAATTTATAGTGCTGGGAGTGCTCATGACTTATTCCACATCCTCACCAACCTTGATTAATATCACTGCTTTGATATTGGGAGTTACTCTTTGAACTACCATATCCAGGTTGCACTTCGTTAATTCCCAGGAACCATTGCTCCCCTGCATTTTAACATCTCTGAAAGCGTGCACCTTATCATGGCTGGCGTCCCTTCACTCACAACCTGGTAGCCATTATGACTCCGTTACCTGTGATGAGTGAACGTGGCTGTTCATCATGGTTTATCCATTGGACAACTACGATCCTTTAAAACCTGTCAGTCAAAAAGCACTTAGGGACCATCTGAGCAGGGAATGTGAGTCATGGCTGATGACATATTCTGGTGAGAGAAAGACAGAGGCAGCATGACAATGTGCAGGACAGGCATCAGTGGCCTAGAAAAGAATCCTGACACCCAAAGCAGAGCACATGCTTTAGCAACACTGCAAGCCCAAGCTCATGGTGGCACAGGGGACAGTGCCAGTGTAAAACACAGACCCTGATAACTCTAGGGGGAAAGCAACTCTGGAAAGTGGGACTCTGCCTATGAAGTTTTAACATATCTCAGCTCACGTATTTCTCTTATATTCTTCTTTTTATGTGTTCAAAAGAGGTAAATATCTCATTTCAATAATTCTAAAAGAGCTCTTTTGATAAGCATAAGTGACAAAAATTTGTGTTATAGTCAAAATTGTAGCTTTTTTTTCTTCCTCTATAATACAAAAAATCATGCCCTATTTTAGACTTGATGAAATATCATATCTTAAAATATAATAGTGTTCTACAAAAATGGAAACAGAAGCAATTCTTAAATATTTAATTCTTGCAAGAAGTCACTTGGTTTTCACTTTAATCAGCTTGTAGGTCTCGCCCTCCTAACATGTTGTCACTTTGAAAAAGACTTACTTAGAACAGGGCACTTTCCTGGGAACTGTGGCCACTCTAATAACCAAGACCAACTTCATTTGGCGTTGATTCCTGTGAAACTGGTTCATAGCTCCAGGGTCCTTGAGCCAAAACTATTTTAAAAAGAGTCCACTCTTCTATTGTTCTTTCATCTTTCATCTACCAAAGTTACCTCGTCTTTCTCTTAATGATCTCTGAAAACTATTCAAGTATTATGTATACCCAGATCCATTTTATTTAACAAATATTAAGCACGCACTATTGCCAATTTCCAAGCTTGGCTCTGCAGACAGCCTGGGGAACACAGATGCTTCCTGCTAGCTGGGAATTGAACATCTAATGAGACAAATTGCTTACTAATTACAAAAGAAAATATGACTGTACAATGGAGAAATTAGAAATGCATTAACTAAGTGATCCAAATTAACATCAGCAGAAAGGGACTGACAGAAATCAGCTTTTAGATGTGATATGAAAGATGTCTGTCTTATACAGCATTCCACCCCCAACAGGATAACAAATGTGAATCACAAGGAAACATTAGACAAACCGAACTGAAAGACATTTTATGAAGACAGTCCTGTAAATTTTTAAAAAATATCATTGGTAGGAAAGAGAAAAAAATGCTGAACTTAAATATTAATTCAAGTTAAAAATGACTAAAGAGAGAACAATGAAGCAAAAATGAAATCTGACTGCATTTGTTAAAAAAGGAGAATTCTATTAACAGCAGAAAAATTCATGAATCAGAAATGCAAATTGTGGGTTGCAGTATCGTGTGAGTGCTAAACTTCCTGATATAACTGAATTTCAGATGTGTAAGAAAATATTCTTTTTCCCAGGAAACATACCCTGGAGTATTTGGAGGTACAGGGGCATTAGGTATGCAAACAATCTCAAACAGTTCAAAAATAATATATCTAAACACACACATATGCAGAGGGAAAAAGGGTGACAAAGCAGATATAATAAAATGTTGGTATGAGAAAGTTCTTTGTGTTATTTTTGCAATTTTTCAGTAATTTTTGAAATTATGTCAAAATAGTTCACATAAAGTCTTCTGTGTATACTTGTAAAGTTTAATATGAATAGGAAACTCCATTCTTAAACTGAAAAATAAAATTTAATAGATGAGTCTGGGTGAGTAAATCTGCTAATGTCAGTGCCAGGAGCTCCCACGCATTAATCACCAGATCTTCGGAAATGAACCTGAGTGAAGTCAAGGTCAAAACAGGAAGTTACCAGCATTAAATGTGATCTGTTAAATGCAAATTAAGAGGAACAAAACTTTCCATCTGTTTCAGCATTCCTGAAATTGCATTTTATTAAGAGATTGACATTTTCATAATCAACATAATTCCCTCTAATCCTTTGGAAATAGGTGAGGTATAAGTAAATTAACAGAAGTATGATTCTTATTTTGGTTTCTTTCTCAGCCACATGCATTATATTGGATCAATTTTTCCAGAAAGCTCATAACCCTAAATTATAAATGGCAATTCTTCAAATTATGTCTACTTTGTGCTTTGCCCTGCTCACTTTCTCTAAACATCTGTTGCTGTGCTTCTTTCATATTTTAAATTACTGGCCATCTTGGGGATTCCTTTTAATTTCCCCCCTTGGTAAAGGGATTGAACCCAGGGCCTTGTGCATGGTAGACATGTGCTCCATCACTGCGCTGCATCGAAGCCCACATCTTGGGGATTTTATTCATACTGTTAACAAAAAACAATAATTCTACTTTTTTTTTCCCCCAAGCCACTGAATACCCAAATACTGGTAGTGATAGCCCAAGAAGTTAACAGACAGAGAGAATAAAAAAAAAAAATTCCAGTTGAAATTCAAAACTTGTGATTACTATGTTATTTTAAAATGTGACTTCTCTCACTGCTTCTTGGACATAATTTAGGTTTGTTCCGTTCTTGCTGGTGTTCTATGGTCACCACAGAGCTGAAGCCACAGCTGTACCCAGTGGACGGAGTCATGCCACATACACCCATCAGACACCCAAAGACAAGGCTGGTTTTCATAAACAAAGTCCATTTCTAGATTCCTGCAAGTACCACTGGAGTTGCCAACTGCTATTGCTTCATCAAGCGGGGGCTCCTGCAGAGTCTTGTCACTCCATAAGAAGGTTCCAGACAGCCTGTATCTACGGTCTATCTAATTTTTGTGCCTAAACATCCCCATAGATGAGTCAGTCATGTCAATGGATGAGGTGGGTGAGAGACTGCAAGCTTAGGGCTATACTGCCATTTGGAAATTCAGACTTTGTGAACCCTCCAGTTCTTAAAGAGGAGATGGAAATCTAGGTTTTTAGAGAAAATCCTTACATATTAGCAATCTTAAAGGAGCAAGTAGTGCAAACCAAATTGACATTCGTAGGCTGAATATAACTCATGGGCACCCAGTTTAGGGTCTCTGCTAAGGGTATTCACCAACTGTCTCCTCACTGAAGATGTTGACAGTCAGGGACAGCTATGCTATATAGTCACCAAATATCCCCCAAACCCCTCCAAGACCTCAAAAGACACCAAGAGGCAAGAGTTTAACTGAACTCCAAGACATCATGGTGATTTAGAGGCAAAGACCATGTTTTCCAGAAATAAAGAGATGTTTCCCACCTTCCCTCCTACCAGTCTCCCCATCTCTCTTCTTGGAGGACGAGGCACACAGGCCTGAGGGAAGAAGAATATCCTAGAACTGTGGCTGAAGGAACAGTGGTCATTGTGAAGACAGACAGGAAAATGGCAGAGCATCTAACGTTCTTTGCCAAGAGCTGCCAGATACCCTGCTTTTGACCAGCTCCTGGAAGAAAGAACTTCAAGGTTTCTTTGGTCTCAGTCCACCTTTGCTCCAAAAGTAGTGGCCACCTCTCACAGCAGCACCTATGGAATCTCCTGTCCAGAATTAGGGAACTGAAACAAATGACCATCAGTTCCCAGAAGATGAGTGACAACTGCTCGGCAGGAAGGTGGCAGTGCCCTACAGACGGAGGAAGCAAAAACAGCAGGCCAGCAGGGAGGAAGGTCTGTTTTTATTCTCCATGGCACCATGCTGTGGTTTGGTAAGGGACAAATTAGGAGAAGGCCATTCCTTGACATATAATTACCAATGGCAGCAGTCTACTAAAGAAGGGCTTTTTCAAAAACTGATTCAAAACTATGTCAGGACAATGAAATCCATGCTTCCTCTCTCTCCCTAGTGAACCACCCCACCTCGTGTGGAACACAGAAGACACCGTGAAAAGTTCTCAGTGGATGTGAGCTAGGCAAGCTCACATGGCTCGTTTGGGAAACCTATTTAATGAAAGCTGGAAGTTGGACCAGTACAGCTTTCATTCAAGCACCTGTTCTTCAACATAGTTCTCTGACGACTTAACCAGTAAAGAAAACTTACCCCGAGGGAGACCGCTACTGGAGTCCATCTGCTATTCACAATCTCCTGTCTCTTTCCATCTCACTCCCAAGTAAATTCAACCTTCAGTAACCTGCAAAGCTCTCTGCTGAAAATCTCTTGCTCCTTTGCTGCTGCCATCTGCTATACAAGACACCCAGACAGCTTCCATCTCTAGGACCCATTCTGATTGAAGATGTCAGCCAGTGTGTGCAAAACTGACTAACTTGTCCAATCAGCTGTCATGCTTCTCATCACTTGAAACACATGGTCAGGGAGCACCCTCTCCGAAATGCAGAGGATCACAATCTTCAACTCTCCCTTGTTCTCAATTATGCAGTTACTATCAGCATGCAATTCTCTTGTCTGTCTTGTCACTTTGAGAGAGTGTGACTCACACTATATGTGAGTGGACAGCCGAGGTGCAAGTGGACAGCAGTCTAAGCTCTTGGTTGATATGTTCCCGGACTGTCACATAAACCAGTGCTCATTAGAAGGAAATGCAACTCCTACACGTTCTCTGCATTGACACTAGCTTTTACTGTAGAATACTGAATTCTAATTCACAAAGGAATAGAAATCCCCTAAGAACTGTCCTGAATCTAGCCCACCACATACCCAGTCCTGCAGTGTTTCTGCTGCCTCTTTCTCTAATATGGTGAGTGCAAGTGATCTTTGAAATCTAATATTCTTATTTTACAAGCATTTTAAAATACTGTACAATATTGCATCACCAATATACACACAAAAGAAACCACTTGAACAGAGATTGTAATAGTCACTAAATCTAAATCCAGCCCTGGGTGTGGACTCCTCCAGCATCTAAGATCATTAGAAAAGAAATATGCTTTCCTCTAAACCAAATGAGAACATGAGGATGGGTCATATTTCAAAATCCTTTTTCTCAAGAGAGAGAAAACAACATTGAATCTAATTTTCATAATGAAGTATGGATTTCTGTTTGAAACAATCACAGTTTGTTTTTATTAAACTTAGTATCAGGATAGATAAGCTGTGCATTTTCAGTGTGGGTGTGGAAGTTTTAATAAACATAAAATTCTTCCTCACTGTGCACTTTGAAATGCATTTACTCCCATCATCAAATAAACAAAATAAGAAAAGGGTCCCACAGAAGAGAAATTAAAACAGTTTATTAAAGGCAGTTAAAGGAATGTTATGGGAGATGCACGAGAGCTAACCAAGGAGGTCTCAGCCCAGATTTCAGTGCCTGACATGAATGAATGATGGTAAGGTAGGTTGGCTCACAAGCTTGGGGAAACACATAAGTTAATATCGGGATCTGGCAAAGAGCATCTACCAGGGCCCTGAGGCCAGAGAGAATTGTGGCCCTGCTAAAGGCAGTTCTGCATGATTGCAGCATGAGAAATGAGGGAAGGATGGGCAGAAAGACAAGCAGAATCTGATACTGTGAAGGGCCTGCATGCTATTCCAAGACATGGATTTTTACCCCTAAAGGTCATTGATGGTTTGGGAGTCGTATGATCAGTTTACCTAAAGGAAGAGTCTGCAGCTAGCAGTGTGGATAGTGTGTGGATTGGTGGGGGTGAAACCCAGGGCAGAGCAATCTGTCAGAGGTGGGAGATGATGGTGATGTGATCGAACGAAGTGACAGACAGGGAAAATGAGACTGCTCTAGAGGGTTACGTAGGTAAAGCTGGCAGAATTGCCCCAGAGGGAAGTCCATGTGGATGTAAGGTATGCAATGGGATCTTCCCCAGGGGATGGCCCACTTCGCCAGCCTGGCTTGGTACCTCTCCAGGCTCTTGGGCAGGGCCTTGTCCTGCACCTCCATGCTCTGTGAGGCTGGGCTTCCAAGGGAGGGAGGCAGCAGTTCACTCACTCCTAAGAGTCCTGCCAGTGAAAGGTGTTTTCATATCTTCAGTGAATGAGTAAATAAGAGAATGCATCTGCTAAGTTGGTAAAACGGAGCCTATTGTGCTCACTCCCCTGCACTGCCCGGGGACCTACAGAACATTCTTAGTTGTAAGATCCACACAGCAGGTGCCTGGCCCTGCCATGAAGTCATTCTGTTGAAATCAGGAAAGAAGCTGCAGAGGGAACAATGGGGAATGCCCTGAAGGAGAAGTGACACATTAGCAGCAGGTGACAAGTCAGAGTTGGCAGGATGCCTCCTGAGCAGTGCAGATCTGGTAAATGAAACAAAAGTTCTACATGTAAAACTAGGAAGAGATTCTAAGCCCCGACTGTGGATGTCATAGGCATGTGCACTATTCAAACAGGTCAGAAATGCTAACTCAATATGATTTATTGACAGTCACTACCAACCTTAGTGATATGCTGAAGAACTTCAAATGTCAAAGGTAATGCTATAAAAATGAATTCCTGCTCCAAGCCTCTAATTGTCATGGCTGGTTTTATTTATAGGCACATGGTAGTTTCCGAGGCCATACACAGTTAATAAATGTGACAAAAGGAGTTTTTATGTACAAAGTGACTCTTAATTATTAAAATTATCTCAGTGTCAAAATGATTTAGAATTTTCCGCTTGGCTTATAAATTATCCATCACTAAAATTGTTGTCATTCACTGAATTAACACCAAAGATCCAGGAGGGAATGACGGAGCCAGCCAGAAGTGGGACTTCTGGGGCTAAGGATTGTGCAAATTCACGGTGGCAAAAGCAGCCGTATGAAATGTTTGTACAGCATTTTTATTGTGGGAAATGAGTGTGAGTGTCAAATACTATTTTAAATTTGGAGATGCTGCTTTTCAGTAGTGAGACTCAGTGTTACATGGGCTTAATTTCATCAATCCAGAAAACACTGACATGGAACTTTAATGGAAAGATCAGCTGATTTGTGAGGTAATCAAAAGTAAAAGCAGTATTTTATTTTATTTTATTTTTTATTTTTAAATTTTATTTGTTCTAATTAGTCATACCTGACAGTAGAATGCATTTTGATAGATCATATATAAATGGAGTGTAATCTCTCATTTTTCTGATCATACATATTGCAGGATCACATTGGTCATGAAGTCATACAAAAAGCAAGATTTTAAAAAGGAATATCTGTACCACTCAAGTGGCACTGTGTTGGGTGTAAATCTAAGGACCTGGGCAGGGTCAAATCCAGCTTCTATGGGGCTTTAAATCTCACAAAATTTTGTACTCATTTAAGAAAAGGGTACAAAATTCTGTATGTAAGAATTAAAGTGAGTATTTATTTTGAATGAGAAAACAAATTACAACATTTTAAAAGCTGAGAAATGCCACACACATCCAAAACCCACCACAAAAATTTATGAATTAACTGCCTGACAGTCGTCTATGAATTTACTTTCTTATGTTTTCATTTATATACTCTCTTCATCACAAATATATATGATATCTTTTTGTATAGAGAGAATATAAATTTACTCTTTCCTCATTCAAGTTTGATCAAAATTTCCTTTTTATTATTAACAGTTAAGAAATTTGCAAGCCATTGCTGTATTGGTGACAGTTCATTGTGCCATTTCAAATGGAGCTGCCAGGTTTTCCAGGGCAGGATGCTTTCAGTCAGCCAGGAGGCAACCCGAGCGCTACCATTTAAGACACTCACGACTTTGGACATGTAGTCTGGTGTACTCACTGTTCACAGTACTCGCTCTTCATAGACTTGTGTTCTTTAAACAAAGTAGTTCTGAAATCATCTACTTCGTGTGGTCCCCATAGAAAAAAGAAGTGTGTCTGGTATTTTTGTAATTATATTCAATTGTATCTGCTGCCTTGCTAAGTGTATTTCTGACAGAAGTTTTGTTTTGAGCAGATCTGAATGAGGCCTACATCTTTCACTTAAAATTGTCCATGTCTGATTATTGGAAGTTGTGTTAGTTAGTTTTTTGTTTCTGTGATCAATATACTTGACAAAAACAACTTCAAGGAGGAAAAGTTTATTTTAGCTTACAGTTTCTGAAGTTGAGTCCATGGTCTGCTGACTCCATTGCTCTGGACCCAGATTGGGCCCACGGTGCGGCAGAACAGCATGGTAGAAGGAAGTGACAGAGGAGAACTGGTCACCTCATAGTAGCCAGGAAGCAGAGAGAGAGAGAAAGAATGAGGGGGAGCGGTAAGGGGCTGCAGGGAAGATGAACCCTTCCAGGGCACTCCCCCAGCGACCCACCTCCTACCCACCTGCCTACAGTCACCACCCAGTTAGTTCATTTAAACTAGGATGGACTGATTAGAACATACCTCTTATAGCCATTTGCCACTGAATATTCCTGCATTATATAGGAATTTGGGGGAGGGCACCTCATACCAAACCATATAGAAGTATTTTCCAGAAACAAGGTTCAATTTTTATTTCTTTTCTCTACCCCCCTTACTTCTCACACTGGCCTTTAGTCCTTCATCTGTGTGTCAAATGGACCTTAAGAGTAAAGCACTGTATGTGGAAGGAACTGTGAGTCACATGATCCCACCAACACCAAACCACATGCATCCTGAGTCAACATCCCCTTAACCAGATCACAGATATGCCATTGCCACTTCAGGACCACCCAAAACAAGAAGTGTGATGGAAAGGTCTTAGCCAACTGGTGATTCAACTGATCATCAGGACAAATGTGAATATGCTGTGGTGGGCTGTCAGCAGGGGGACAGAGCTCAGGCTCCCTGAGCTTCACACTTAACTTGTCTCCAGTTCTGGGTTAGGTTACTACTAATAATAATTATGTGTGTTTCATGGGATTGCTTTGAGTTCATTCATGGAAACTTATCATAATCCTTGGCACACAGGGCTCAATAAACATTAACTGTCATTATTAAGTGAAAGGTATTATAAAATTCAGGGTGTTGTGTAACATAGCAAACTGTTCAGAAGCATAATTGATATGCTAGCAATAAATACACTGAGCAGACACAATTATTATATATTAATTAAAATGTATGATCCAGGAGCATCTCATATATACATGTATATATATTTAAAAACAACAAAACTACTTTTAAAAGTTATATCTGAGCGATCTAGCTCAGACAAAGGGCTCACTCCCTCATCCTGCCTTGCTACGTATGAGCTGGGTTGGGTTATCTGCTGGACAGGAGGGGAAGGATGCATCTATTCTAGAATAAATTATTCTAACTGATGTGTTATAGTTCCTTTCCTAGGAAGCATAGAGAGAATTCCACTCCCATAAATCAAGGTTTCAAAACATCTTCAGAAGCAAAGCAAACAAGATGGGAAACAAATCTGAACAATGATTTCATTCACAAGAAATTATTTTGATGGCTAATAAAGTCAAAGAACACTATAAACCTTTTCCAGGCTATACACATTCTACCTTGAAAAGCTAAATATTTAATAAGATACAAACAGTAATGCTGTACAAAATATCTAAATGGAAAGGTGTGAGACATTTTAGAGCCAATTTTGACACAGAGGCCTCTACAGAAATGAATATGCAATCCCTGAACATCGTAAATTAATATGCTGGAAGATTCTCCAGACAGCAGGGATCAAAATAAATTGAGAAGGAAGAAATATTTTCTGCCAGTAGCAAGCAGTAAGAATGCCAAATGCAGGGGAGTAGGGGAAGCCTTTTAAAAAACAAATAGAGTTTATTGTGGAATCATACATTTGCTTAAAGCGAACCAGATTGCAATTATGATTTTATTAGAGATCAGACTTTGAAACATCTTGAACACTTGCATTTGAACAGCTGAGGTCTTTCTCACAGTCCCTGTCCAATGTGCCCCTCCCTTTCAAAATAAATGAATCACTACCCTCTGCTCTGAGATTTTGGCTCCTCTGTATCAACACACTTCTTGGTGGCATTATATGGGAAGCAGAGAAAATGCCACCTGACCTAAAGAATCTCAGTCTCGCAGGGTCTAAAGTAGCACTTGCGAGGGCTCAGGTATGAGACAGAAAAGTCCTGGCTGCTGCTTTTTCATGAAGAAGCCAGAGCTGAGCCCTGCCAGGCAGACATTATGAGCTCACTGGTCTGAAATAATTACTCACTGAGACTTGTCCTCAGGACAGGGCTAAGGGATTTAAGCAGGAAGCATAACTTGAATATTGATTTAAAGGGTTTTTGTTTTTAAATCAGTAATCGGTACCCTTTGCTTATGCTCAGGCCTGACAAAGTTTTCTTTTATATTAATTGATAAACTAGAAAATGAATATTCAACCCAAAGCAGATCATTTTTCATTCACATTCTTTACATTTGACAGTCTGATTCCTGTTTTAGAAGATAACATAACCAAAGCCTCCAATGATTTTAACTGACAGAGAATTTTAAGGGGTAAAATACTCTGTAGTGGAGACTCAAGATGTACTTGCAAACCCACACACACCCATAACTAATTGTTGAGTGTAGCCCAGAGCCAATCTGAGAAATTTCTATAATCAAGAAGAGATGTGCTGTGATGGCAACCAAGGGATCAGGGACAGCAAAGAGGGATGCGTTCGAATGATTTCTGGGGCAAGATAAGGACAGTTCAAAATGCCGACCTATATTTTTGCAAATCCTTGCTGAAAGAAAAAAAAATAAAACAAGAGAACAGCAAATTATCACCTAAAACCCAGCAATGCTCGCAGTAAGACTAGCAGTCCTTTCAAACACTCCTAACCCGTGCTTTTAGTAAGAGATAAAGGCGGATCTGATGAGGCTCAGCATCAGCTCAGTTTTTAGATTCATTGGATGGTTTATAGAATGTCTTCATTTATTGTTGAGGTGGTATGTTTAATTTAATTTTATTTTCAAATAAAGCACTTTGATTTTTCATGAGCACTGTCCCAATGATCATGTTAATAATGGCATTGCCACTGGTGACAGTAGAGCCAAAGAATCCTATGAGAATATTTCACTGTGAAATCAGGATGCAGAGGATCTCAAAGTAGGGAAGTTGCTGACATAAAAAATAAACTTTAACACACAAAGGCTCTAACAGGGCGATGTTAAATTGTATAGGTAAATGGATTGGTAAGAATTAAAATAAAAATATACAGCTGTTGATATTGAAAACTGATTATATTTCTTCAAAGAAGCAGCTCAAAGAATGGAATGTCATTCTGAAGGCATATGACATACAAGTACAAAATAGCCTTAGCCATCTGGCTTCCAAGAAGTGAACCCATTCCTTGACTTTCTCTAGCCCTCCCCATCTCGCCACTATCTTGACAAGGCAGCTCCTTCTCTTCATTCAGAACTTGGCATCAATATCACCCTTCAGTGGGCTACAATCATCTGAAAGCTCAAATGGAGAGGAAGATCCACTTCCAAGGGGGCTCACTCACATGGTGACAAGTTGATTCTGGCTGTTAGCTGCCAGCCTTACTCTCCAGGAAGGCCTCTCCTCGGAGAGCCTAGCTGTCCAATGGCATGGAGGTTGGCATCCCTCAGAGCAAGCAACCATGAGACCATGATGGAAACTATAGTGCCTCTTACCATCTGGCTTCAGAAGTCACGTGTCCACACTTCCACCTTGGCTGTTTAGTCACATGACTGAGCACGGGAGGAGACCACAGAAGGAGTGAACTCCAGGATCCAAGGATTAGTGGCCACCATCTTGGAAGCTGGTTTCCACACTGCTGATTATAGTTCACTAATTTAACAAGTAGACTTATGAGGTATGGAAAGAAAATATCCGTGCAACCTCATATATTTACCTTTATTTCAACACATAAAAGTCTTTTATGGAGGCTATCAAAGCTTTCTACCTTTCTAAGAAGCCTGATAAAAAGTATTAAATTCTTCTGAGTGACAGAATTAATGAAAAGAATCATAAAATGACTATTGTTGTCCACTGAACTTTTTATTTAACAATGTGTTACTGGTTTGCCTTACTGTCTACTTACTTGGAGATCTGCTGCACTCGGATTGTTTGAAATGTCAAAGTGGGATTAAAGCCAAGTTCAGACAAAGCTGGGAGGAGTCTGAGCCAGAGTTTGGAAGTGGATCGCCAGACAGAATCTGCAGCCCATTTCTTTTGAGACAATGACATATGCAATTCTTCTACCAAAAATGATCTCATTTGTTAACAGTAGATTGTTCAGGGGTCTGGAAATGATAGCATATTATTTTACCACCCAGAGTGAAATTAACTACAGACTGTACCCATCTGTAACCTTTATCTTCCCAAGGATCAAACGCTAAGGAAGACAAATACTTTTTTTAAGTTGCCCAAAACAAGAATTACCTGTCTGGATATTTTAACATCCTAATCATTTTACACAAGATGAAAGGAAGAACAGCTTCTCCACCACTAAAAGTAATTACATGGATAAATAAATGTATTGATACATACGTTAACCAAGGCCAACCAGAAAAATGTTTCTCTGGAAACTTAAATAAGGGAATAATTAGAAAAGAGAAATGATACAAAAAAATCTATCATGTTAGTAAAAGCAGGGAGTAAAATTTAATTAAATGAGAACTCCAAAAATTCACTAGGAAGAAATTATTTCAGTGAAACTGTGGTTTACCCTCTGCTCCTTTGGACTCAGACAATAGTGTTCCTTTTGAGGAAATTATGGGCTCTCTAGTTCAGAGCTACAGATTGCTAAGGCAATGTATTATCTAAAACTTGACAACTAATACACTGATCAGGGAAGCAACACTAAATGTCAGATATTTTGTTACATGGAAGAGAAGAGGGGACTTCAAGATCCATATTATTTCTGGGCAGAAATGGTTCCACCGTTGGTTCACTAAATCCCATGTCCTACAATGTCAGGGTATAGACTCATTAGGGCCTGTGGCCCTAATGTGGCCACGCCTGAGCCCCAGTGTTACCAAGGCATCCTAATCTAGCTTCAGACGCTCAAAACAGCTGGCCCTGGAGTTTTGGGACCTGAGGCGGTCAGCTTACAGCTGGAGACTGTCAGCAAAACAGCCAAGGCCAGAGAGGACTGAGGGAGGCAGCCAGAGAACTGTGCTTCCTCAGGATAATCCTCATCTGGCGGAAGGATTTAGTTTTTAATTTGTTGGTTACATCTCAGAGAGATGTGATTTTTGAGACTGGACCCCAGGAATATAAGTCAAAGAGTTACCAATAAGAACACTCTTTGTAAAAGAAAAGTTTTACCTTCTTGATTTTATTTTTCTGTAGCACACAAAATTTAAATCAGGAGACAAGGGATTCTGGGTCAGCCCCAGCTCCACGTCCCCGACTGTCCTTCTGCTCCTCCATTCAAGTGTCTGCACAGAGGAAGATGACCCTGTCCAGCTCTGTGCTACAGGGACCTGTCATGGCACTTGTGCCTCTGAAGGCATTAGCTCCAGACAGATTTTTCAGTATCTCCAGGATAGAATGGCACCACTATGAGTAAAGGCTTTCCCTGGGGAGTAGCGATCACTGGAGTGTAAAACTCCATTAGCCTGGTGAGACGTGACTTCTGGTGGCCAGGTTCTCCTAGCTCCCAAGTGTACAAGCAAACCTCTTCCCTTTCGCGGCAGATTGAGCAAGACACAGCGGCCACAGGCTGGCCAGGGCTCTTGCAAACAACAGCACATATATTGTTTTTCATCACAATGGCAAATGCCAAACTTCCTATTTTGCCTTTTCCTGAAAAATGGGAGGGGAGACCTTCTAGGGAAGGCCTATGTTGACCTATTTTGTATACATGAAAACACATAAAATCTAACAGAACATCTGCAACATGTACACTCACTCCACAGATACTCTATCTCTGGTGTTGACAGCAGTTGCTTTCCCAGTTTTTAGATCTGCAATGCTCTCTTCTAACTTAACTCTCTAGATTCTTGGGCTTCTCATCATACTCCTCCCTTGTGCCGCTTCTGTTCACAAAAGTGGCAATTTCATTCCTGTTAAGAGGGCAAAAAATCTTTTTTAGGTTTTTGCAGATATGAATCATCAACCTAATTGCCAAGGATTTGCGATATGAATAAGTCAAAACTACAGAAGACAAATCTAAGTATCAACCAAGAAAGCAAACTCAAAATGCCATCTTAAGTCCCGTGGAGTGAGGCATTTCATTGTTGCCATGGTATTGGTGGTGGAACTGCAAATACATAGCACATTAGAAAAGTCTTTAAAGATCCACCATCCAACATTCACTGAACAGATGAGGAGACCAAGGCAAGGCAAAGAATTCAGGAAAATCTGATAATACACTCATGCATGGCAGAGACAAAGTTAGAAAAGCAAACAATTAAGAGATCAGGTGCATAGGACATTGCTGAACTGAGATAAGAATTAGGATCCATTGTCTAAATGCACAACACTGGACAGGACAAAGCTGGGGACAGAGATCAAAGTGTGCTTCATGGTTGGGTCAAACTGACCTATTATCAAACTCGCCTCTGTCTATACAGACCACAGACGTAACAGATTTCGATGACTTCCTTTGTTTTGATAAGACATGTGGGAAAATGAGGATTTGGTTCACAAAGATGACATCAGCAGCAAAGTCCCGCCAATGGGCCTGGAATGTCCATGCTTCCCAAAGAGACTCTTAAAAATCCACCTCTCCCAGGGTGGGGGCAGTTCAGCAAGCATTAATGAGTTACTGTCTTTCCCTCTTCAAACACTAGTAGTTCCCTTTTGGTTCATCAGTATTTACAAAGAAAAGCTAAGATTCAGAACCAGTATCAAATAGGCTTGGCAGAATTCTTTGAGAGACAGAAAATTGGCTCCAAAGTAGGCCGGTAACCTTCAGTCACCTGCTGGCATTGCTGCATCCAATGCCTAAGCAATGAGGATCCGGGTGTCTTTGATGCCCAGTCCAAGCTTTGAAGCTGTGGCAGACCACAGGACAAAGGCAGTACTGTTTATGCAAATCTAGAAACAAAAGAAGCCAAACTCCAAAGCCATTAAAAGTAACATCAGAAATTCAATTCCCAGACGTGATTAGAGATCCTCCATCAGTACGAAATAGAAAACCAAGAAGAAGCCGGGCAACACACCAAAGCATACACTGCAGGGAGGGCTCTTGCGCTGGCCAGAGCCTGGCTCGGTGCCCTAGGAGCCTGGAGATATGCAACTCCCTCAGCCAGGGGCAGCCGCCTGTGCCAAAGGAAGGAAGCCCGGGGCTGCGCTGCTTCCACACCTGGTACGCAGGCAGAGCCCTTCCTAAGAAGCTCCAGTGAGTGGGCCTGCAAGGTGGTCCTCGCGCTGCTGGGCAGGCCAGCCACCCTCGCACGCTGCCTTCCAAGGAGACGCTCTAAGCAAGCTCTTGGTGTGGGCACACAATAAGAAGAAAGTTCATGAGCTTCCAAGAAAAATTAGATTTTTTTAAAGCCACCTAAAAAAGATCTAAAGTGGGGCTGAGGGTCCAAGAAGTACTGATTAGGCAGAATTAAGATTTTTGGAAGTTCTTCAGGTATGGCAGCTCCAAGAAAGGAGAAATGATATCAGATCAGGAAAGGGACCCCAGAGGCTTCAAGCCTGACCGTACACTGTGACTGCCTGGGAAATTTTCAAAACAGATCGGTTGCTCTGGCTCCACCGCAGAGATTCAGACCTTGCTGGTCTAGGGTGGGGCCCAGGCGTTGGTCTTTTTAAAGACGTCATCAATGATTCTAATTAGCAGTACATGTGAAAACCACAACACTAGCACATCTCCTCTAGGTTACAGGAGAGGAAACTGAGGCCCAGGGAGACTAAGTGACTAGTTCACAGTGACCTACAGGAGCAATGCACCCAGTCCTTTCACAAGTCCACAAATAACACAATGATGAGCTGTGCATGCGGGGGAATGAAGGAGGCAACAGTCCTGGGGATAGCTCTCATTGCACCAGGGTCCCTTCCCCTCCTGTCCCCCAAAATGACCATCTTGTTGGTGGCACATGCTACACTGCAGAATGCAGCTCACATTCTTAAGGAGGGAAAAGGTGTAAAAAGGAAATAAATTCATAAATTTGAGAATCTTTGTTGTGAGATTCTCTCCTCCTCCTCCTCCTCCCCCTCCCCCCCCTCCCCCTCCTCCTCCTCCTCCTCCTCCCCCCCCCCCCCTCCTCCTCCTCCTCCTCCTCCTCCTCCTTCTTCTTCTCTCTCTCTCTCCTTTCTTTTCTTTTTTTCCTTCTCTGCTGGGCATTTAAACCAGGGCCTCATGCTTACGAGGAAAGTACCCTACGCTGAGCTCCGTCCCCAGACCTACTGTGGCACTTTTCACAGTTAAAAGAACACAAACAGCACAGGATTAGCAACTGAGTCCTGATCTCCCCACAGGAGGCGGCTGTGCAAGTGAGTTAATGCTACTGTGCTAACTCCTCAGGACATATTTTGTGTAGCAGAAGAGAACAGTGTGAATTTCCAAAACATTATGGTTCGGAACCAGCGAAGACACCAGGCTTAGGGACTTAGTAATATTATGTAATTACAGAGAAGCCGCCGGCTGCTAAAAATGGGCTGATTTAATAAGCTTCAGATTTGTCACAGATGAGGGGAAGGGTTTTTAGTGGTACAAGAAAAAGAAAATCAAAGGTAAGAAAATTAACTATAGGCAACAAAGACATGAAGAGTAGGAAGATGGGCGCTGAGGTGGCTAGGTGAATTCTATTGGGTGAAAGATGACACTGATTCCATGTCCCTCCACTCCATAAATGACATTCATCAATAAATATGTTTTCTTCTATAAAACTGAATGCCTAATAAGCTCTATATGCAAGACACACTGAGAAAAGAAAAGGGTTTGACAGAGCACCATTTTATACTGAGCCCCAGTGTGAGGAGGTTTATACAAAGGGCCTTTAAAAAACAAACAAACAAACAAATAATTAAACCACCACTGTTGGACAGAGAAAGAATGCAAGTACTCAATCTAATAAAAAAAACACAATAATGCATGCCTAGCTGGGCTTCTCCTATGTCCTCCTGTATCTCACTACTTTTCTTAATAAGATGACTCCTGGGCCTCTTTGATGGCTTGAGCATCTGGAATCTGGAAAGTACGCCAACTTTCCAAACTCTGGAAATCCCAAACCCTAGACCTGTACTTTAGATGCATACCCAGCCTTTGGTCATTCTACAAAGGTTCCCCAGTCCTCACTGGGGACTTCTGGAATTTTCTCTGCAGTTCCCAAACCCAGAGGGGCATCTAAATCACTTGGAAACATGCTTAGGACACAGATTCCCAGCCCCCACCCATGGACCATTTGATTGGATGTGGCTAAAACAGATAGAAATCTATGTATCGAACAAAAGTGCCAGGCCAGCCACGGCAGTATAAGCTGCCCCTGAAACAGTATTTGGTAAACACTACTCAAAGCCTAAAAAGTTTATACCAAAAAGTCAGCAGAAGAGTGATGAAAGCCATGTGCACTCATGGCCAATGAACTAGACCATGGAAGATGACTCACTTTAAGGCCACATCAACTACTAATTTCAGCATGATTACCTGGATTAATCCATATAGACCACCTCTGAGGGCCAAAAAATAAATAAATAACAATGATGCGTATAACATTTTTTCATCTCATGTTTTATTTTTACATTTACTTTTCCTGATAAATAAAAACATAAAATTGTACCTAATAATGGAGCACCATATTATGTTTTGATATATTTATATATTGTGTAATTTTTAAATCAGGTAAAACTATTTCTTAGATGTTTATTATTTCTTTATGGTGAAAACTTTCTAAATTCTTTCTTCTGGCTTCCAAAAGTGTGCAGTACATTATCATTGTCCATAGTCACCCTATGGTGATAGCAATCCCACTCCTTACTCCTAACTGTGACTCTGAACTTACTCACTGAGAACATTTTCCCGTACCTCCTCCCACCCCACTACTCTTCCCACCTCTGGTAACCACCATTGTACTCTCAACTTCTAGAAGATCAACTTCTTTAATTCTACGTGAGTAAGATTATGCAGTATGCCTTTCTGTGCCTGGCTTATTTCACTTAACATAATGATTTCCAGTTCCATTCATCTTGTCACAAATGACAGAACTGCATTATTTTTATGGCTGAATTAGTCTTCCATTTTTCATAATAAGTGCCACATTTTCTTCACCCATTCATCGGTTAATGGACACAAGGATCATTTTCATTTCTTGGCTATTTTTAATAGTGCTGCAATGAAAATGGAAGGGCAGAGGTATCTTTGACATTGATTTCATTTCCTTTGGATATATAACCAGTAATGGAATTGCTGGATCATATGGTTGTTCTATTTTTAATTTTTCAAGGAACCTCCACACTGTTTTCCAGAATGGCTACACTGATTTTCATTCCTACCAACAGTGTGCAAGGGTTCCATTTTCTCCACATCCTCTCCAGTAGTCTTTTTGACAGTAGCCATTATTACTGGGGTGAGATGATATTTCATTATGGTTTTGATTTGCATTTCCCTGATACTAGTGATGTTGTGCATTTTTTCATGTACCTATTGGCCATTTGTATATTTTCTTTGAGAAGTGTCTATTTAGATCTATTGCCCATTTAAAAATCAGGTTATTTGGTGGTATTTTGTTTCTTTATTTCTTTTGTTTTTCTTGTTATTGAGTTTTTGGCATTCTTTATATATTCTGGACACCAACCTCTTGTCAGATGTATAGCTGGCAAATATTTTCTCCCATTTTGTAGGTTGCTTTTCTGATCTGATGATTGTTTCCTTTGCTATGCAGGAGGTTTTCAGTTTGATGTAATCCCATTTGTCTATTTTGCTTCTGTTTCCTGTATTTTTAGGGTCTTTTCCAAAAACTTCTTGCCCATTCTAACATTCTGAAGGAAGCATTTCCTACTTTTTTTTTCTTCTAGTAGTTTCATAGTTCCAGGTCAAACATTTAAGTCTTTTTTTTTTTTTTTTTTTTTTTTTTGGAACCCGGGTTTGAACTCAGGGACACTCAGCCACTGAGCCACATCCCCAGTCGTATTTTGTATTTTATTTAGAGACAGGGTCTCTCTGAGTTGCTTAGGGCCTGGTTAAGTTGCTGAGGCTGACTTTGAACTCGTGATCCTCCTGACTCAGCCTCCCAAGTCGCTTGGATTACAGGTGTGCGCCACCACGCCCTGCCTCATTTAAGTCTTTAATAGATTTTGAGCTGATTATTGCAGCTGATGAGAGATAGGATTTAGTTTCTTTGTTCTGCCTGTTGATATCCAATTTTCCCAGAACCATCTATTGGAGAAAGATTGCCTTTTCTCCAATACGAGCACATTTGTTGAAAATCAGTTGACTCTACAGGTGTGGGTTTACTTCTGGGCTTTCTATTCTGTTCTACTGTTCTGTGGGCTGTTTTGATTGCTATGGCTTTGTAACAGGTTTTGAAGTAAGTAGTGTAATGCCTCCTGCTTTGTTCTTTTTCTCAAGAAGGCTTTGGCTATCTGGGATTTTTCATTGTTCTATGCAAATCTTAGAATTGCTTTTTCTAGTTCTGTGAAGAATGTCATTGAAATTTCGATAGGGATTGCACTGACTCTGTACATAACTTGGGGTTGTATGGACATTTGAACAAGATTGAGTCTTCCAAGCCATGAATATGGGATGTCTTTCCACTTTTTAGTGTCATCTTCAATTTCGTTCATTAGAATTTTATAATTTTCATTGTAGATCTTTCACTTCTTAGGTTAAATTTGTTCCTGGGTATGTGGAGATGATTTTTAGCTATTGTAAATGGGACTACTCTCTTGATTTCCATTTCAAGCAATTTTCTATTAGCCTATAGCAACACTATTGATTTTTGTGTATTGATTCTTTATATCCACAATCTTGTTAAATTGCTTTATTAGTTGTGTTAGCCAGCTTTCTGCTGCCAAGTCTTTGATATATGGACCTTTGGGGGACATTGCAGATCCATCCAGAACATTAGTTCTTATAGTTTTTGGATTTTCTACATATAATATCAGGGATGATTTGACTTATTTTCCAATTTGGATGGCCTTTATTTATCGTGCCTGATGATTCTGGTTAGAACATAACTGTTGAAGAAAAGTGGTAAAAGTTGGCATCCTTGTCTTGTTCTGTATCTTAGAGAGTGAACTTTCAAATATTCTGATTCAATGCAATCTCCATCAAAATCCAATGACGTTCTTTACAGAACTAGAAAAACGCAGTCCTAAAATTCATTTGGAAAATAAAGACCCACAGTAGCCAAAGCAATTTCTAAGCGAAAAAAGCAATGCTGGAGGCAATACAATACCCAAATTACAGAGCAAAGACTGCTTGGTACTGGTCTGAAAACAGACACATAGATCAATGGAACAGGATATAAGACACAGAGACAAACCCACACAGATACAGTCTTCTGATCCTTGACAAAGGTGCCAAAAACAAATTGGAGAAAATACACTTTTTTAAATAAATAGTGCTGATAAAACTGGTTATCCATATGTAGAATGAGAATAATTCCTTATCTCTCACCTTGCACAAAAGTCAACTCAAAATGAATCAAAGACCTAGGAATCAGACCCAAAACTATACAACCCCTAGAAGAAAATGTAGGGTCAACATGTCAGTATATAGACACAGGCAACGACTTTCTCAGTAGGACCCCTCAAGCTCAGGTAATAATGCCAAGAATTAATAAATGGGATACCATCAAATTAAAAAGGTTTCTCACAACAAAGGAACCAATTAAGAATGTGAGGAGAAAACCTGCAGAATGGGAGAAAATCTTTGCCATATAGTCTTCTGACAGAGGATTAATATCCAGAATATATAAAGAACTCAAACAACTGAGCACCACAAAAACAAACCAATTAAAAAATGGGAAAATTAAATAAACAGACACTTCTCAAAAGAAGAAATACAAATGGCCAACATATATATGAAAAAAATCATTCAACATCATTAGCAATTAGGGCAATGCAAATCAAAACTACACTGACCAAACTTTCCTATGTATATACGGATATACCACAGTGAATCTCCCCTTTATATTTGTCTACAAGTCACCAATTACCAAAAAACAATTATAAATAAATAGAAGAAAGAGGAGAATTGGTATTAATTCTTAAAAAAAAATTTTTAATTCAATAGTGAAACTACCTGGTCCTGGACTTTTCTTTGATAGAAGGGGTTTTTATTATTATTACTGATTCATCCAATTTTGTTACTTGTTATTGATCTGTTTAGGTTTTCCATTTGTGATTCAGTCTTGGTATGGTATATGTCTAGGAATTTGCCCATTGCTTCTGGGCTGTCAAATGTGTTGGCATACAGTTCTCATAACAGCTAACAATCTTTTGTATTTCTGGGTGTCAATTGTAATCTCTCCCTTTTCATCTCTGATTTTGTTTAATGGAATTTCTTTCTGTTTTTCTTAGTCCAGTTAAGGGTTTATCTGTTTTGTTTACCATTCTGAAGAACCATCGTTTTGTTTCATTGATTTTTTTTATATTGTTTTCATCTCCATTTCATTTATTTCTGCTCTGATTTTTGTTTCCTTCCTTCTACTAATTTGTGCTTGTTTTTCTATTTCCTTGATACTTATTACACTTTTGATGCATTTGTTTCAAAGTCTATAGTTTATTTTGCTGCAAAGAAAATTCTAGAATGAAAATAAGCATGCCTATTAAATTTTAGAGTCTAACAAGACTGAGGAAGGGCAGAAAGGAGACCTGCAATTTTCTAAAATAGGTTAGTATGCTATCAGGCTTCTATCAGCTAAGGCTTCTATCCAGTCCACAAGCCCATCTGCAATACAAGACATGGTCCAGCTGCCTGAACACTCTCCCTCTCAACCTGCTTCTCACAGTGAAGTGGGAGCTGCACATCAGCTTGCTGTTCAATGGTGCGGTGATGACATAAAAACCCCTGATTCCACTTGGCAGCAACTTTCCACTATCTTGGCGGGTCCAAACCATAATCACTGTGGTGTGTGCAGCTTGGGCAGGATTACCACGCTGGCTGGCAACCAAGAAAACTGAAAAGCTGTCTATTAGTCCAGCTAGGGACTCCTTCGTGTGAGGAATGCCAGGGCCCCAAATATCCACACACACTTTTTTTTTTCATAGATATCCCAGGAATTTAAGTTTCATTGTTAATGTCTAGAAAATTCTGCCTTTCCCAAGACCCTGAAAAGCAGCAATTTCTCAGTTAGCATTGGCTCTCAGGGAGGGAACAACCAGTGCACATCCATCGGCTGTCCTTTCTTAGAGTCACATATGTCACCTGTGAAAATAAGAAGTTCCCTATCATCCACTGCCCTCCCTCTCTCAAAACATATACCATCACTCTCATAAAGGAAAGCAGTTGGAAAGAGCCCTTTGACGTAAAGGTATACTCATTGGGCTACCTGCATGGCTTTTTGGAGCTGGCAACTAAAATTGAGAAAGCTCCATTTAAGAAACCTCCTCTTTGTAACATCCCTTAATAGACCTTGAAGTGCTTCTACCTGGATGGAAATGAACTATTCTAATCCAACCAATGTGCCAATGAAACCAAGTACTTGTGAAAATGCTTAACAGAAAAATCTGCCCCCAGACACAGTCTTCTGGCAAATGCTTGGGGCTGGCCAGCCCAGTATCATTATTAATGTTTTTATTCGGGTTTGTGAAATGCATGTCTTCTTGAGGATCTTCAAACATTAGTCAGAAAACACTGGAGGGAAGGAGTTTGTGTTAGGCAGTTTTTCATTGCTGTGACTAAAATATCTCATAAGAACAATTTAAAGGAGAAAAAGTTTATTTTGGGCTCTTGGCTTTAGAGATTCAGTTCATAGTCTGGGGACTCCATTGCTCTGGGCATGAAGGGAGGTGGAGCATCATGGTGGAAGGGTGGCCAAAGAAAGATGCTCAGCTCCTGGCAGCCAAGAAGCAGAGAGAGCGAGTGAGAAACCAGGGACAAAATATAGATATGACTCACCTGCATACAGTTACCATTGTAATCCATTCAAGTTATTTATCTGTCAAATAGATTAATCCACTGATGGGGTTACAACTCTCATAATCTAATCATTCCATCTCTGACCATGCCTGCACTAACAGCCATAAATAGGGTTATTTTGCATTATTTTTGCAGTGGGGGAAAGTCTCAACAAGGCAGGAGACAGACCTCAGCTTGCTGAATTTGAGATAAAATAATAATAATTATTGCTTCAATTAAATAAAACTTCTTATAAAACCATAAGTTCAGCCCTAGTAGGATGTCATGAAGCTATTATCCAAAGTCTAGGTCTGAAAGGATTTCTGTACATATGGTGTTCCCGAGAAGAAAAGAAATGCCCTCCCACCGAATCTAAAGTTTGACTCAGCTACCAACTTAGTGACCAACCACAAAGGCTGTGTTTTCATGCATCTCAAGGGATTGATGATAGCCACTCTGCGTATACTCTACATGGCTTTTCATTTGTTACCTATAACGTGATTCCTTTTTTAACTTTTGTCAGCAGTAGCACACAGCTTTCCTGTCATAGAAATGGAGAGCAGAGGGAAAGTGATATAATCCAATCCTCTTACCACTAGGTCACTAGATGCAGCTTGCTAAACCTGCTGGTTCTGAAAGTGGTAGCTACTTAGGTCCTAGGGTTTCTTGAGCCACCCAAGGAAGAAGCAAGGGTCACCATCAAAATGCCAACAGGGGTCAGGTAGGCCAAGTCAAAGAGACACTGGGGCTAAGTACAAGCACACACGGTGCGGGCCTGATGGGGATCTGGCTGTCTGGACAAAGTCCAGGGGACAGTGACTACTCAGCCCCAACAACATTGCCATACACAAATGCAGCTGGCAAGGTCAGATAGTGGTTTCACAGACCCAGTTTGTTCGTGAAAAGTTATCAAGTTATACATTTCTGATATATGCACTTTCTCATGCATATTACACTTTATTGAAAAGTAATTTCAAATAGGAGCAATGGTCACGTTTTCTAAAGGCCAGAGACAAGGACGAGAGAGCAGCCCAGGTGTTATCAGAGAGGCGTTCAGAGTAACTACCTGCAGCAAGGGTCATGTAACGCTGGCTCTCACTATGAACCTGGGGCGTAGTGTCACGGGCCAGCAGCATCTAAAGATCTGGTACAGAGAGACGGAATTTAAAATATCCCACTATGCAGAAAAGGATCCATCAAACATCACATCTGGATCAAAATGAAAAGGACCCATGTACACACATAGAAAGTTTCTAGAATATACAAGTCACTGTTATCACTGGTCACCTCTGGCAGGTGGCATCGAGTTGAAGGAGATTTACTTTTTATCACATTCCCAGGGACAGGCTGTTTGAGGTTTTATTTGGTTGGTTGGTTGGTTGGTTGGTTGGTTGGTTGGTTGGTTTTAATCATGGGAAATTGCTTTTCAACTTGAAAAGTAAAGCCAGGAGAGAAAATTCTTAAACCACTCTTTAAAAAATCTTCATAGGCTCTAAGGGGCTTAATTATTTAAAAAATTCAACAACTTCTGAGATGTTAGCAATATAAGAGTAAATGAATGAACAAGTCACTCCTTTAAGAATAAAAAAGTCGAGGCATATATAATGCGCACATTTTTAAATTCCTGATGAATAATAACTATGATTAAATACATACAGTGAACTTTCTTCATAATGCAGTAACTAAGGATTAGTCTAACAACCACATTTAAGTTAACAGTCTTCTCTCAAACTTTACTGTATATTGTTATGTTTTGTCAAGACATATGCAGGAACAAGCCTTATAATTGTCCCACTATAGTTCCCATATAAGCCTTATAATGGCCCTTCTATACTGTGCCCCAGACTTGGAGACAGTGCCACACAGTGATACGACCCATGTGCACATTTAAGTGTTGGAAAAATGACCAACGCACAGCAGCAACATTCCTAGTTACAAAGCTTCCATTGTTCATTCCTACAACCACCAGAGACAGCCCAGCAAGAGGACCACAAGAGACACGTTTATATACCTGGGGTCACAAAGAAACTTAGTGGTAGAATCACTTGGATAAATGACCTGAAGTCAAATCTGTAAAACTAAACTCTGCTTAGAATGACTTCCATGGTCCTTAAACCAGGAGGGGTATTTGTTATAAAAATAGGCAACGTTAAAACAGCCACAAAGGATTTAAAATCTAGAAATTGTTATTTATGTGAACTATTTACGGAAATCCTTTACCTTCCCGTGCTTAGGATTCCTCATCCATGGAACTCCATGAAATAGAACAAGGATGATTCAAGTGCCCTTTCTAATTCTGAAGGCAGTTTATCATAATGGAAGCAATATGATCAGTGGCATTTATTAGTCGCTTCAGTTTTTACCCAAAGGAAATGTATCATTCTGAATTCCAACAGAAATTGGAGGTCGGAATATAACTGATGGTCTTCTCCAATCATTGTGAAGAAAAGTTGACTTCAGGCACAGACAAATCCAAGACCACTAAAGGAAGCCAATGTACACATGAAAAGTGCTTTAGTCATTTGCCCCTAACAAGACTTGAGAAATTCTCTTGCTTCATAGCAGTGACCACAGCCAGTGACCCAATTTATGTCAACCCCTATTCTTATCTGTTCCCTATGAAATCTACTAAAATAGATCAGAGTTCAGTAACTAGAAAGTGCCTGAGCTAAGTGACAAAATGATCAAGACAGCGGAAAGGAACCCGTGAGTCCCTCCCGTCATTCAAGCAGAAGCGACAGCTCTCATTCGAAAGAAACACTGCTGCTCTTATCTTTCCAAGTTGGGTCAACGGACAGAGGCAAAAACTAGAACTAATTGATCCTTTCTTGATCTTAAACAGACCATCTGTATTTAGTCTGTGGCATTAGCTGCCTGGGTCACATCCTGGCTCCACCAAGCACTAGCCTTGTCACCTCGGGCAAGTTATTTATATTCTCTGTGCCTCAGTTTCCTCCTGTGTAAAGGGAGAGAGCAGACTCTCTACCAGCTCCCCAGCTAGCACTAGGAGTGAGTGAGTTCCCACAACCAAACACTCACAACAGGGCCTCCAGAATGTTAGTTTTCATTATGCTGATAATTATTTGTAGGAAGGAAGAAAATGGATGAACTTCCTTTTCAATGTAATTTACTTTATTTTTGATTAACATGTACAAATTCTACATATGAATGCAGCTCAGCGTAGCTTTTCTAAAAACTTCATTTTGAAAGAAAAAAGTAAAGGAGATGAAGCAAAATAGAAAATACTGATAGGAAATAGCAACTCTTATTTTATTTAGTAACATTTATGTCAAAGACATGGTACACACACCGTCTCGTTCATTTATGACCGTAACTCTTCAGGGTAGTCGTTACTAGGAGTCATTTTTTCAGATGAGGAAGCTGCTTCTTAGAGGTTCACCACTGTGTTCTGATGGCACATTATCTGTGAGTCCTGGTGACCCTATGTTTACACATCCCCTCCTCCATTGTAAGCTGTCAGGTTGGGGAAAAGGAGAGGAAAGGGGGGAAAGCAGACTAACAGTCGAAAAGAGACTAGAGAGTCATTGTACTTTTTCAGCCATAAACTGAAACTTGTCTCCATATGGATAATATATGACATTAATGTCAGACTGTGATGATAAAACGTGACATCATTCTTAACCTCTGGTGCTAAAAACTACCATGAGTAGTACTGGAACATTTTATCAACACGCTTGCTTAGATGAGTGTGCCTAGTTCAACATTCACCAGACTGCTATTGTTTAGGCATTGTAATGTGGAGCAAATTCAAGATAATCCTTAACAATGTAGAGATAGTGTGCAAAATGTCAGGACCAGTGAACCAGAACAAGTAGAAGCTCACCATTGTTTGTGTTCACGTCGACAGAATCTCATCACTTAAAAATCCATAGACGGTTCCCGATTTAGTGCAATACTTTTCAAAACTCGACCAAATGAAATGCTCAGATCATTCTGTGACTACATAGCAGTTACTGCCTTGTGACGGCTCACTCTGTGAATCCAACTGTCTCCCCACAGCAAAGAGCTGGCTCTCCAAATGACAGCCCTAATGTCTCGTTAGGGCCAACTCTCTCCTTGTCCCTACTCCATTTTTCACTGTTATGGTATGTGGCCCTGCTCTCCTAAATCACAGCTTTCCAAAGACAGATGAGGTCAGCCTTCCCTCTAAGGCCACTTTTTCATGGCTCCACTGAATTAAAGAGAAGCCACTGAAGTACACTGCCACATGTCACAGTGATTTGCTGTTCCCTTCATCTCAGCACAGTGGTGAGTCCCCTTAACTCAGTGCATGTTTTAATTAGTGCACAAGGAACACCTTCCTTAGTTCTTTATCATAGGATTGTGATCGTTGAAGGAAAATAAAGAATTTGGTGGGTTTTGAGATTAAACAGGTCAATGTAAAAAGGGTTTTGTTTTTGTTTTTGTTTTTGGCTGGTACAAAGTATCTATAAAAATATAAACTGTCCTTTATTCAACCCAATCTCCCAAACAGTGCTGAGACAACTACATTCACTCTCCAACAGCAGAATATTTCAGATTCATTTCTAGGTACTCATCTCACCTGTATGTTCAATGCACATGCGATCCAGTTAAGGTAAGAAAAAAAAGTCACATCTCAGGGAAGTCTGAACATGGTCCATGAGCCAGGCCCCCCTCAATGACACTTCTATGAAGAAGTCTTGACCCTCAATGATCTGGGGAAAGAGTCTTATCAGGTGTGGCTCCAGCCATTGGTAGAGGTAAGGAGATGCATGAGAAGAATGAATCTGCACAGAGTGAGTTGCCAAAATGAGAAGCAGGGGAAGTGGGCACCCAGGCTCTGTGCTCAGCAGTGTTCTGTTTGTAAAGTTCTCTGTAGCTATTTTTGACATTGGCATGTGCTGGCTTTGCAGAATGGGTAGTCAGTTTGGCATCTCAGAATATTGAATAGATCTGGGTTTTAAGAAAGTCAGGTTGGCATCTCAGAACATTGAAAAGATCTTGGTTTAAGAAACTTGAGGCAGCCATCTGGCGGAAGCCCCTTAAAGCTGTAACATCTTAAATGAAGGCATCATCTGCCCTTGAAAGGTTATATCCCATAACCTTCCCTGACAAATACTCTTCTAGTGCAATCTACATGTCGGCATTTCCAGAGAGAGGCTGTGGGAGAATACAATGAGTTTGGAGACTCACAGTAATTAGACCTGCCACCAGCTTCAATTCCCTGGTGGACGCTCTGGTTAAAGGCCCCAGTGCCTTTTTGGGTCTTGTTCCCTCTTCCTGGAAGGCTCCTTCTTTTCCAGGTCTTAGCTGATTCCTATTCTTTAAAACTCTATTCGAACTAAGTATCAACTCCTCTCAAGGGCCTCCATGACCACACAAGTGCTCCAGTCTGATTTAGAAACCTTTTGGCTCTCCCCCAAATGCTTAAATACCATTCAGATCACTTTATACTGCCCAGTAAAAGGAGCCATGTGTATCTGTAAGGAGTCACGTTTTGTTCGACTTTTTTTTCAGACATAGTTGAATGAAAGTACTTTCAGGTCTGGAAGGGACTATTTAAAAACTGGCACTTTTGTTGTTATTAACTAATAAATGATAAAGGGTTTCCAAGGCCGAACCAAGAGTTTTCAAAGAAGTCTTCGGTGACTAATGCAGGGATTGCATTACCCAGGCCTCAGGCTTTTGGAACTGGCCACAGTGACAAGCACCACGAATGAGGGTAAAGGAAAACAAATCCCAAAAGCTTTTCTACATGGAATTGGAATAACACCCATGTAAATAGAACCAATGTCATACATCCTGCCCCATGCAGGGAATTTAGGATATACATTCATCCCTAGTTCATTCTGACCATATCATAAAATCTGTGGAATTCGGGAGCCAGATAGAATTTTTGAAGTCCTTTGTTCATATTTCTTCATTTCACTGATGTGGAGACTAATGCCTGCAGATTCCACACAACCTACCCCAACGTACATATGAAGCCAGTGACAAACCACTTGTCTCCTTTTTCATAATTCACAGGTTTGTATGTTTTGCTTGTATCATATTCCCTCCACTCCCACATCTTTGGGCAGTCTTTAGGGATTAAACTTGGAGTCAAATTTCGGTTTTGTCATTTATCAATTCTGTAACCTACAGTGAATTATGGAACTGATACAAGTCCCAGTTTCTTCTTTTATACAATCAAGATCATAATATTCCCCTTAAAAGTTTGCTATGTGTAAAAAGAGGAAACATCTGTAAATTGGAAGGCACACCTGGTACCCACCTCCCTGCTAACTTCTTAGAGTAAATACTGTAAGGTGTGAAAAACTAAATAGTGCACAAAAACCAAGAGCATACTGTAAAACATCTTTTGCAAACAACAACAACAAAAAGCAGTAAGAGAACTGACATTTTTTAAAATTTTTTCTTTTGGTATGGAGATGGTTAAAAAAAAAAATCCTTCTGCTTTAAAGCCTGGCTGGACCAGCGCACGCTCCCACTTTCCTCACAAGGTGCCCTTCTCCGTGGAGGCGGTCACGTATGGCGGGTATATAGTAACGCAGTGTGCAGCACAGTGCCGCACTGTACCGCTGTTTGCTTTCTCACCTCTCCACCTCTCCCACCAGGTACCTACTCTGAGGCTGCCAATTTCAGCTGCTGCCTTTCTCCTCTTTTCCTGCCCACTGCTGCTGTAGGCAAGAGTCTTTTCTGAGGTCAGCTCCTTTTATGGACAAAGAATTAAAATCTCACCAGAGTGACCTAGGCTCTGTCAACCTCAGAGACCTGAGTCTTGTCCGCATACCTGACCACAGGTCTCTCCTGGCCAGGGTGCACTTCCTAGGATCTCCACTGGCCCCTTAGAGTTTATCTAACTTCTTGCCGTCTGATACTTGGGTTTATAAAAGATGTGAAACTCGATTGAGTTCTACAGGTGGATTAGGCACCTACTTCTACTGATCCCCAGTCCCTCCCCGCAACAAACCCAAAGAGCAGGACCAGGGGTGTTTCAGAAGCCCGGCATCAAGAAATCAGAGCCGTATGCCATCTGCCACCCCAGCCAGTGCAGACCCCCTTGTCTGCTGAAGTTAAGTTCCTAGCTCCTGTCTGGAGGGCACTCTATCCCCTCAACCAGGGTTAGGGGTCTGAAGAAAACTTCGAGACCTGAAAGGGAGGGAGTTGAAAGTCTTCCCGGGGCGGGGAGGGTCTCCCCATTCCCTTGTGGCGGAAGGGGTGATGAGCGGGGCGCAGTCACCTGGTTGGTACATCACCCAGACTCTCTCCAGCGGGTCGCTTATCCCCGGCACCCCTAGAGCACCCAGACCTGCGCGTCCTTCCTCAGCGCCACCTCGCGATCGCAAGGACCCCCGTAGACAGCGCGAGGTGTGCGCCAGGCTTCCCGCGAGCCCTCGCCCGGGCGTGGGGCGCTGTCCCTGCTGCACAGCCGCTCCCGCCTCCGCCGCGGCCGCCCGTGGCCCGTGCCCGCTCACCATATGGCCATCCTGCTCTTGGGGTAATCCAGCCGCTCCAGGCAGCCGAGGAAGTGAGGCAGCGTGTGCGCAGCGTTGCGGGCGAGGATGGCCACCAGCACCGTGGGCTTCTGCAGGGGCGACTCTGGGAAAACCGGCGCCTCCTCTTCATCATCCGCGGAGTCCGGCTCGGCGGCAAACCGCGCTCGGCAGCCCCCGCGGAGCAGGGTCAAGGACAGGAGCAGCAGCGACCAGGCGAGGGTGGCGGCGGGGCGCGCAGCCATGTTCCAGGCTGGGGCCGGCGGCGGGCAGGTTCTGCCGCGATCGCCGAGCCCGGCTGCCCAAGGGCGCCGGAGGCCGCCGGGAGGGGCGGCGGC
Source organism: Glaucomys volans (assembly GCA_020662805.1). Classification (NCBI taxonomy): domain Eukaryota; kingdom Metazoa; phylum Chordata; class Mammalia; order Rodentia; family Sciuridae; genus Glaucomys; species Glaucomys volans. Next base: position 36,189 of record JAJEJO010002321.1, on the reverse strand, counting down.
GGCGGCGGCCGGGGGAAGCGGCTGGCCCAGGCGGCCGGCGCGCGCGCGCTGGCACCGACTTCGGCGGCTCCCAGGACCCTCCCGCTGCCGCCGCCGCCGCCGCCCAGGCCCTGACGCCGGTGCGCACCGCGTACCTGCCCCGCCAGCGCTTGCCTGCGGCTCCAGCTAGCAGACGGTCGTGGCGTGGGGCTGTTTGTCCAGAGTCCTGCGGAAAGTTCCTCTAGTCCAGGCTCAACCGGTACAGATGAGGTCTGTGGCTTCCCCCTAAGCTGCGAGGTGTGGCCGTGTCTGCCAATGGGCGTGTGTGTGCGTGTGCGTGTGTGTATGTGTGTGTGTGTGTGTACACATAACGGTACAACCCCAAGAAAATTTATTCTGCTTCTGCAAACCGCAGTCTGAAGTCCTTCACTATGATGCAATGTATCCAGTTTTTCATAATGCACCTATTGACAAATGAGTCCAATTCTGAAATGGATAGTCACCCCAACTATTCACGACTATGATAAACAATTTTTAAACTACCGCAAAGGCAGAATGTTTGCATTTCCTTAGGACACTTGTCTTCTCCTAAAATTTATTCTTGACCAAGTAAACACCCAGTAACAACAAATTTGAAGACGTGGAGAATTACCCGTAGAATACGGGAAGACCCCTGAAAATAAAAAAGAAACTCCTTACAGGACATGGTTCTGAAGCCCTGCTCCAAGTGAGAATGGATGTGAAAGATGAGACTCATGTAGTTGTTTTCTGTTTTGGTAATGGCCCAAACTAACGAAGAGTAACAGGGCAAATCCACACATGTTGAAGAGCAGAGAGAAGAAAGATCCAAGGTAGAATTCAATCAGCACATACAGTGAAATTGCTAGGATTCACTCTGAAAGGATATTTACTCTTGAAGATAGCTCAGGGAAGTGAGTATGGAATATGAAGTTCCTTCTTTGTGAACTCCTGTGGCCTTGGCTCCAAGTGTGGAGGAGCCCACTAGTCCTCAACTCTATCCTGTGGTCTACCTACTTTAGTGTCAGTCCTCTCAATTCTGTGAAGACTTGGTCACTCTCCTTTGACCTGTTCAGTTCCTCTGAAGACCATGGCTTCCTCCATCCAACTCCCTCCACACCCTTGTCCCTAGCCAACATCCTTGTGCACTCCTTACTGGCAGGTTCCTATTCTCTCCAGGGTCTTCCATAACCCCTGTTCCCTTCTTACAGTGAGTTTTTGCCTTCACTTATCTCCACTGTCCACTAAATCCTCAACTGGTGCCTTTCCACCAATTCTTTTCTCTTAGCCTAAAACCCTTAGTCGGTGCTCTCTCTTACTTAAATAACAACAACAACAACAAAAAAAACCCCCCACAAAAACAGAAAACCCCTTTGGCCACCTCCTTTCTGACTTCTTCATCTCTCATCTCTATCACCACAGGCAATACCATTTCAGCTCTCTCCACTGAGACTGTTCTGGCAGATCCCACAGATGACCTCAGTGTTGGCAAATTCAGTGACTTCTCTCTGATTCTCACTTTCCCTGACCTCTGTTACATAATCTCTTCTCCATGATTTGATCCTACTTGTCCACAAGCCCCTTCCCTGTGCACCCTTTTCCCATGTGCTGACCCTCTGGTCCTTGAGGTGTCCTGGGCAATTTCATTCTCAAATGTATGTCTCCTGCTCTCCCCTCATCTCCAATATTCATACTCATATCTAACAGCCTAAAGACATTGCTTCCCTCCACCATCCTACGGGAACTGTGCTGCTCTTAAGGGGTGCACAGTCTTGTACAGAAATTTCAGGTAAATATTTCTTGGAAGTGTCACAACAGAAGTATGGACCAGCTACAGCAGAAGGAAAGAGGAAGGCCTGGTTACTTCTACAGGGAGGGTAGTGATGGAGGGACTAGAAGAAGTGTTTCACAGAGATAATTCCCATCTTGTTCTGTCTTCTTTCTTTCCTCTTCTTAGCCTACGTCCCAGGAGATGTTAAAGACCAGGATTCCCATGCCTTAGAGACACTTGGTTCAATATTCACCATTTGTTCACTGTACTGCAAACAGAGGGAGATTAAAGTCAGGAGACCACATTTCTGTCTTATTTTCCTTCTGCTACCTGAAGTCCTCAGCTTATCTGAGCTCATTTTTTTTTCAACTGATGAAATGCCTAAAACCACATTGTGCTGGGCCCTATGGCCTCTACTGATATTATAGTGAAATCAACTCCACAGAGTTCTCCCAAAAGAATCACAGTCTGGTCTGTAGATGAAATCAAACTTTTCCTAGTTGTATAAATTGTCAAACAACTATTTAAAACTTTCAGTCACCTGAGTACTAATGTAGTCGCTAAGAATATTAAGGTCTCAGCAGGGTGTGTTAACATTAGAAGATCATTTGAAATACGGAAGTGGGGTGGGGAAGGAGGAGGAGAAGCTTAGGAAAAGTTGAGTCCCCATTTTACTCACAGACTTGTTCCATAAATTCTTTAGAAAGCAGTGATGTGGATCTTGGGTTCTTTGCTCTCACAGAACCACTGTTCTAAGACAGTTAATTTGTAAAACCTAATTAAAAATAAAAGCCAATTTTATTTTGTAAATCTCCACAGCTTTTGATGCTCTCTCCATGGAAACTGATGGGAAGTGATACATCTTTGTCCCCACTGCCACTGGGATGCCCCAATAGTCCCCACATGAAGTTGGAAGCAAGCACTTTCTGTCATATCCTCTCTTCACACTCTTCCAGCACAAAGGGAGCTTCCTTTGGGGACAATAAAGTCTCATTGACTCTCACCCTTAGCATAGCAGTGGCAGGAGCAAAGCCTCTGAGGTGGGCAGAAGATCCTAAGGGACAACTTCTCAAGGTTTCAGTGGCTCCAGCAGGCAAGAAGAGGGGAAATAAATGCCTTGTGGCAGCTGTGTCATGCTAGAAAGAGCAACAGATGCCTGAATTGGAGCTGAATTTCCAGTTCACTTGTGTTAGTCATTTTCTTTGTGACCTGGAGAGTGGAAGACCTCTCTGAAGATCAATTTCTGCCTATGCTAAAAAAAAAAAAAAAAAAGTGAAGACTTGCCTCATTTTTTCATTCAATAAACATTCATAAAATTGCTTGACATCACTCATTTGGGTGTTGAGCACTTGAATCCCCTCCTGGGGAAAAAAATGGGAGAAAAGGTTCCTTGCCTCCATATAGTCCTGCTGGGTTGCAGTTGGCAGAGAGAAGCTAGAGGCTGGGTCATCCAGGTGTGTTTCTTCTGTACCACCGTAATCTTCCTTTCACTACCTGGCTTGTTTTATTCCCCTGTCTTATCCAGCCTAAAATTCACCTGAATTGACAAGTGTACCAATTACAACATAAAACACTTGAGAAAAGAATCTTAGGCAATATCTTCTGTCATTCCTACATTTTCAAATTGATCATAGCAGATTTTGTAATTTTAACATCTAAACTGAGATGCACTCTAATAAGCTTTGATGGCAGAGATTGACTGAATGGGATCCTCATTTGGAGCATGGAACATTTTGATGACAAAGCAAGTTCCATGGATTTCTGGTGGGTTTGAGGGCTCTGGATCCTAAAATGGGAAAGGAAATGAGGGAGGAAGAGCCGTTACTGAGTTGCGAAGAGCTCAAGTTAAACTGTCTCAAAGTTTTGTCTATGAAAAATGAGTGTATCTGAGGGAAAAGACAGAGGGCAGAAGGGGTAACAGAGGTTGAATTCCAAGTAAGTGGAACTGCACAAGCAAGGAATGAAAGAGCACAGCATGTCTGAGAAACTGCCCTGAAGGTATGGGGCATGGCTGGAGGGTAGCATGGGAGTAGAATGAAAGCTGGAAAATTATATGGGTTTATATAATTTAATATATAATTATTTCTTAAAATGGGCAAAGGGTTTGAATACGTCTTTCTCCAAGGAAGATATATAAAAGACTATTAGTACATAAAAAGTTTAACATTAGTAATCATAAGGGAAATGCAAATCAAAACTACAGTAATACCCCACACCCACCAAGATGACTACTATCAAAAAAACAGGAAATAACAAGCATTGGAGAGGATGTAGAAAAACTGGGACTCTGGTGCACTGGTGGTAGGAATGTTAAAAGCCACAGCTGCTATGGAAAACAGTATGACAGTTTCTCAAGAAATTAAAAATAGAATTAACCATATGATCCAACAATTCCAAATCAAGGTCTCAAAGCAATATTTGTACACCCATTTATAGCAGCATTATTCAGAATAGCTAAAAGGTAGAAGCCATCCTAGTATCCAAGACTGACAAATGAATAAGCAACTTGTGTAAATGCTCACAATGAAATATTATGAGGGAAGGAAGCTGAGACAGAAGCTGCAACATGTCAATCTGAAGGACATTAGACTAAGTGAAATAAGCTTGTCACAAAAAGACATATACTGTATGATTCCACCTACATGTGGACCAGAAAGTAGGACAGATCATAGTTGCCAGGGGCTAGGGTAGAGGAAATGGGGAGTTACTCTTTAGGAAATATGGAGTCTCAGTTTTACAAGATAAAAAGCATTTTAGAGATAGATATTGGTGATAGCTGCATAATATATGAATATTAACACTATTGTACATTTAAAAATGGTCAAGATGTAAATTTCATTATATGTATTTTATCACAATAAAATAACTGGAAAAAATCAATCAACACAATTTACTGTATTGATAAACTTGAAAAGAAAAACCATATGATTATCTCAAGAGAAGCAGAAAAAGCATCTTACAAACCCCACAAACACTCCTCATGGAAACTTTTACGTACACAGAATTACAAGGGACCTTTCTTAACCTGAAAAGGACATCTGCAAAAGGCCTACGGCTAACATCACACTTAATGGTGAAAGACAGACAGTGCTGCCCTTGAGATCAGGGACAACAAGAATGTCAGATCTCATCACTTCTGCTCGATGTTGTCCTGGAGGATTTGGACAAAGAAGGAAGAAAGGAGAGGTGGAAGGAAGAAATGAAGGAAGGAAGGGATGGAAAGAGGAGGGAGGACCTGAAAGGAGCAGGGAGGGGCATTGAAAACACGGTTAGTAAGAGTGCAGTAAGAGATATTTTAACGTGAATATGGACAGGCGGATTGGTCCTCCTAGGCCAAAGGCTTTAAGAGTCAATGGTTTGTTAAAATCTACTTTACTAGAGAATTTTTTTAAATATTTGAAATGGAAATAAAGAAAGAAAGAGAAAGAAAGAAAAATCTCCCATAATCCACTACCCCTCCACAACCACTATTAAGATTTTGGAGTAATTTTAATATGGCATTTTCAATTTGCAAATTTTCAGTGTGGGTTCCTGCTCTGTCCTCAGTAAGGCATGTTGATAGCAGATGTTGAATAAATAGCTAGAGAGAGACATGGGATTTTTTTTGAAACTTGAATTGCTTTTAATGCCTTTTCAGATCTGCAAAGCCAGTTACATGAATACGACTCTAAGGTTTTTGTTGTTGCTTTGTTTAAAGTGTAAGCAGCCCTTTAAAAAATTAAATGTACTATATCTTGATTTTGTAAATGGGGAATTTAGATTGCACTCTCAAATTTATGGGGAGTAAAGAATAACATCTGGATTATTCTAAATTTTTTTCTACTAGATGGAGAACACTCATATATGCTCCTGGCAAAATATCATAACTTTCTAAACATGTAATTAGAAGAATTAGTATCTTACCCATTCTTGAAACACAAAGAATGGGAAATTGCATGGTTTGTGTTCAAAAAAGGAAGATATATACACACAGCTAATGCATGAAAAGTTGATCTAGAATGCTAGCCTAGTTTTTAGCTTGAGATCATTATCTTATACAATACTGTGAAAAAGCTTTTTCTTCATGTTCCCTTTTAAAAAAAACACATTAAAGGTCTGCATCACAATTCAATGTTTTCTTTTCCTCTTGAGACTCTAACTGAATTAATATGTCTCTGCCTAGACACTGCAGATTTTTTTTGTAGGAATAAATGGTCTGACTGAGGATATCAAGTTGGTAAATCAGTACAGCAAGTGCCAGATTACACAGAATTTGATTAAATGCAGTATACTCTGGAGGGAACTTTATTTGTTGTTACTTACCTAGCTTTTTTTTCTAACCACTTTGCTTCTCTAATAGAGTGAACTATTGAAGCATTTACCAAAGGAGAACTTACTTGTTCTATCAGAAGTTGAAATTTTACCCTGTTCTCAGACAGATTTCACTCTAGAGTGAAACCATAGCCATTCTGATTCTCTACTTTAAACATCTGGTCATCTAAGTGTCCCCAAATGCTTTGTGCTCATTTATAGCCATTTCCAATCAGCAAGGCCTATTTAAAAAAATCTCTCCTTGCTTAATCTGGAAGTCAAGGGACACTCCATTTTCATTCTTCAACTCTTCAAATGACAATGGTACTAAAAGTCAGAAGCATTTAATACTTTTGAATACTTGAATATATCATATTTTTCTAAGCAATAGTACTTAGTCTATATGCCAAAGGATGGCACTCATTTGTTGCTTTTTCAGTTTATGGTTCTTTCTTTATCCTTCTGCCTCTCCCCAAACCCCAGCCCTTTTTCATCTTAAGCTGGAAATCTTTCCTTCATGATGTCTGAGCCTTATTCACAGGATCTGATTCCAGATCTCATTACTGATTTATAAAATTTCCCCTTTACTCAGATTAGCAACAAAATGTACTTCACACTTCTATAAATACCATCATATCAACTGACTTAGATCTTTATGGACCAGAGAGATTTATTTACTTCCAATTACTTGAATTAGTATCAGTGTTGAATGCTTCAATAAGCACTTCAATGTCGGTGCTGTTTGCTTCTTTCAGGTTTAGAAGCTGCTTTGTGTGGCAAAGGTTAATGATTTCATTTAAATGCAACATATTCTAGGACAATTTATGAATCTCATCTGTGGCTTCTCCTTGTATGTAATGTGATATGTTTCTTCGGATTGATTCAAGGTTTTCTCCCCCCCCCCTTTTTTTTTTGACTTTAAGTGGTTTAGAACAGGGTAGGCTTCTTTGTGTTTATTTTAGTTGGTGTTCATTTAGCCTCTTGTACTGGCAATTAATTTTGTCTTATCAAATTTAGGAAAATCTTGGCTATTATTTCATCATATTTTTTTCCGCCCCATTTTTTTCTCTTGCTGTTGTTCCATTTACATGTATGCTGAATTGTTTAATATCATGTAAGCTAGCCTCTGAGTCTTTGTTCATTTTTAAAAACCAATTTTCTCTTTGGTCCCCCACCCCATGGTTTCTTATTGCTCTACTTTCAAGTTTGCTTACTTCTTCCTCTGAGATTTCCTTTCCTTTTGAACTTCTAATATATATATTTTTTGTACCAGGGATTGAACCAAGGGGCACTTAACCACTGAGCCACATCCCCAGCCCTTTTTTATATTTTATTTAGAAACAGGGTCTCACTGAATCGCGTAGGACCTCGCTAAGCTGCTGAGGCTGGCTTTGAACTCAACATCCTCCTGCCTCAGCCTCCAGAGCTGTTGTAATATTACAGGCGTGAGCCACTGCGCCAGGTAACTTCTAAAATTTCTGAAAATATCTTCTTTAGTTACAGAAAGTCCATTTGATTTTTAAAAATCCGCCCCTGTCCCTCTTCTGAGGCTTTGTTTCTCTCGGGATTTTCATCTACTGAAAACACATTTTGACTTCATTGAGGGTAGTTATAATAGTCACATTAAGACTGTCACTTTCTGCAGTAGCCTCATAGTCTATCATGTTTGGAAGGAGAAGTTCTATTCTGCCCTGGACTTTCAATTTTGATTGTCATTTCTGCTTAATGTGATGACTTAACTACTCCCTACTTCTATTCTTGCCTGCTACAGTCCTTTCTCAACACCTTAGAGTGATCCTGCATCCACCTACAACTAAAAAAAAAAAAAAAAAAAGAAAAGTAACAGGAGCCTCCAAAGTCTCCTTATTTCATTCAGTAAATTCATAAGTGTTTATGATGTCCTAACTACTGGTCTAACCTGCTCGTCCTTGGCTTCCAGGTCACGTGCTTATGCTGAATGACCACCCATTCAACAACTGGCTTCTTATCTTGAAAGGTCTGCCCTAAACTTATGGCTCTGCTTAAACTTCTGACAAGGGCATTGAATGAGGCTTCCCCGCCCCCAACCCTTGTTCCCAGGAATGGAGATCGCAAAGAGGGTTTAAGTGTCTCCCACTGTTTCGAGAGACCTGCAAGTGGCACTGACTTAAAGAAGATTAAGGGCTTCTGGGCTCAGGGTACTCTCGAACCTCCTTCATGCTTCTATTCAAATCTGTAGTCGCCCAGATTTGAATAGACCAGAGCCCAGCTAGAGAGAGAGAGACCGTGCAGGTGCTATCTACCTTGTCAGAGGGAGTGACTGATCCATCTTTCCTTCCAGTGTCTGATCCCTGGAGCTGGCGCTGCGGGCGGGGGGAGGCGGAACCCAGACGCGCGGAACCCAGACGCGCGCGCCCCCCTGCTTCTGGTCGGGCCCGGGTCGCGGTGCACCACGGGAGTGTCGCGCGGGCGGGCATGGAGGAGCCGGGTGATTCTGAGCCGACCCCCGGCTGTAGCGGTCTGGACTCCGGCGGCGCTCGCGATGGCGTCGGCGCTCACAAGTGGACGCCGCAGGACGCCTGGATGAGCACCCACCCCAAGGTTAGGAGGCGCGAGAGGAGCAGGGCGCCAGTTCCGGTCCCTGTGGCCGGCGGAACTCTGGGGCCGCGCTCCCGCCCCGGCAGGAGGGCTGGCCTCGCGAAGCCGGACCCTGTTCTCCAGCCGCGCGAACGATCCTTTTTGTTTAAATGAGTTGAACCACGGCTGACACCTTTCCCAACCAGCCACCCCGGCGCCCCGCACCAAAGCCTTTCTTCAACAGGCCCAGATACTGGTCCGGAGTCCCTGATAAGCACTCCACTCTGGTCTGGTTTGCTTTCCAGATTGAGCGCCCTTCGTGGATGAATTGATTGGATCCTCCCAAGGAACCGTGCAAGCCGGTGTGGGGGTCATGGATAGGTCTAGGAGTCCACGGTGATAAAGTTTAGGCAGTCACGTTTACACTTAGTCTTGGACCTAGGGTGTGCATCTTGATTCCGCACAGCTGCCAATTCCTAATTTTTCAGGTTTCTTGGAAAATTTGAAGGAAGTTTTTGCCCAAGGCAGTTTTTCACTTTATGTTTTTCTGTACTAGCAGCAATGAAGATAAAGATGGCACCTATCTTGCTTCTGCTTGGGAAATTGCTACTTTATACCACTAATGCCCCAATCCCTGAATAGACAGTAAATGCAGATATGAATTTTGTAGGGATCTTAGGGACTGAACTGGTACAGTAGAATTGCTCTCTTCTGTTTGAGAACTGTAATTCATAGATAATTGTCTGAAAACAGTCAAGAAAAGGAAAAATTTGAAGATATAAGTCTGAAAAGAATGAACTTTTTTTTTAACCTTCTCTTGCCCAGATTTGTATTCTGTCTCTCTTTCAGCCTCACCAGAAAGAAACAATAACATGGAAATGTTACTCAGTGCCATAAAAAGAAAAGCAGTAGCAAGGAGAGCAGCACAACAGTTAGGAGCAGGAACTCAAATTCAGACTCTCTCAATAGGAATCTTAGTTCTGTCACCAGCTTGGTCTGAGTTGCTTGATTTCATTATGCCTAAGTTTCTTTGCTTAATTTCTGTATGCCTCAAGTTCTTCATCTTAAAAGCCAGCATAATAGTACTTACCTCATAGTGTTAGTAATTTTTGTAAGGCATTGACATGTAGAAAGCACTATATAAGTATTTAACAGTAACAGATTTAAAAAAAAATCTGGATTTGATGTTGCTTTCAATTTTCATATTTGCAGATTTTATTCTCTTTGAAGGTAATGGCTATATAGACCCTGAGCACCAAATCTTTCTTTTGATTTTTCTTCTTGAAGGTGTAAATCGATTTTTTACAGAAGAAGTAAAGCAATAATAATGACTGTCTTTCCAGTTCTGCCTTTAAAAAATTTCAATTTGAAAATTAGTAAAATGACATCAGTAAATCCAGTAAAATGTTATCAGATTTATCATCCTTGGACATACCCTCCTTTTATTATATTGTTCTCCTTAGAAATCCTCAGTGTTTCTTTATGGATAAAATTCACACTTTTAGCTTGGCCACAAAGATCTTGCAACCTCTCCCCAAATCATATTTACAGTGTCACTTTCAAACACATTTAATATTTGGGGCAGACAACTCAACACCCTCTTCTCCTGTACCTGTATATTTACCATGAAGCAGATAGGAGAAGGTAACTTCATATCTGTCCTCATGTAGGTTCTGCTGATATCTTAACCTCTGCGTAGTCTGCTTATCTGCCAGGTCACTGATGTATATAATAGCTTCCAGCTTTTCCTGTAGGGTTAAGCCCCCCCCCCCCAAAATATTCTTTTGCCCACTAGCAAGTCTGAAAGAAGCAGAAATTTGCTTCTTTAAAATTCAATAATTAGATAATTCCCTACTCTTGAGTGAGAAAGGGTGGAGAGGCTAGGAATGGTGTTCTGGCAGATTCTTTCCACATGCAAATAAGAATCCAGGGAATTAGACTCCCCACTAACATGTCCCAGCAAAAATCCTATTAAAGTTTTCTGCACTACAGGCAGACTTCTTTCCTGAATGTGTGTGGTGATCTCCCACACTACTTCCTTTCTCTGTTTATTAAAATCATACATGTCCCATAGGGCTCAACTTGTGTCCCTTCTTTCGTGAAACATTCACCAACCAATCCCCGAGTAGAGCTCCTCTGACCTGTATATATATTTTTAAAAAATCTACTCTCATTGTTTTAATCACTCACATACTGTTATTTGCCTGACAATTGTAAGTAGAGCCAGCCTTCCATATCTGTATCTGCATCCTCAGATTTAACTAAGCTCAGAGTGGAAGTATTTGGGGGAAAAATGCATCTGTAGTGAACATGTACAGACTTTTTATCTTGTCATTATTCCCTAAACAATAAAGTATAACAACTATTTACATAGTATTTACATTGTGTTATGGTATTAGGTATTATAAGTGATCTAAAGTATACAGGAGGATATGCTTAAGTCATATGCATTTTATAAAGGAATTTGAGCATCTTGAATTTTGGAATGTGTGGGGGTTAGGTTGCAGGGGGAGATCCTGGAACCAATCTTGTGAATACTGGAGGGAACACTTGTATGTATATGTTTAACCTAATAATTGCAGATTCTTTAGAGACAGATCAGATCTTATATTACCTTTGAACGTCCACTAAATCTAGAAGATAGTTATATAATTGTGTGTATGTGTGTAGTGAATACATTTTGATTGGTTTGAATTGAAAGAAAATATTAAGAGATTCTTCCTTCTCTATTTGACAATTATATTTTGATTTTCAGTATTTAGAAATGATGGAATTAAATATAGGAGATGCCACTCAAGTTTATATAGCATTCTTGGTTTACCTGGATCTCATGGAGAGTAAGTTGTTTGTTTATATCTCTTGGTTATTGGGGTTGTGGTGGAGGTTTAGGGAGTTGGGTTGGAATATAACATTGTTGACATATAATAAACAATCATTTATGCATTTGCTATGAATTTTGCCAATTAACTTTGTATTGTTTATTTATTTACATTGGGAATAACTAGGTAACAGAAAAGGCTGGAAAAATAAAGAGGTAGTATTATGAGTGATGTCTCCTCAACTGAGTATCAGTAGAAGTTTGGAATTTTCATCTTTTGTTTTTGAAACACATTGTTATGCATTCAATGATATTCTTTCAGGTAAAAGTTGGTATGAAGTAAACTGTGTGGGATTACCAGAACTCCAACTCATCTGCCTGGTTGGTACTGAGATAGAAGGGGAAGGGTTACAGATTCTGCTGCCTACACCCATCTCTGCTTCTCTCAGCCATCAAAGGTGAGCAGGTGGTTTTGGTCCTAGTTTAACAGAAACCAAAGGCAGTGGGAAATATTTATATTCTTGGTAGGGACGCAAAACCTTTGCATAAAACAGGAGATATTGTAGGATGCACAGTGTGATACAAATCATGCTTACTATAGGATTTGGTAAATCAACGTGCATGTTGAAATCAAAGAAAGCTGGTGGGACCTTTTAAAAAAAAATAGCTGCACAAAACTGGAGTACATATGTATTTATTTCATGACATACTCTCGTCATTAGTTCATGCTTTTTTTTATATATATACTTAATTAGTTACTGATAATGTAACACTTATCTCCAAAGCAGTCACCCAAACAAAACTAGCTTCTGAACAACGACTGACATTAAGTATATGGATGTCTTCTTTCCTACTTCTCCTGACCTGAGATAAGTTATCCTGAATCCCATGTCCAATAAAAAGTTTAATTTTGGATGTTTTCAGTTTTATTAAAAAAAAAAATGTAATCTTTTGGGACTCACCTTATACACTTAATACTATATTTCTAAAATTCATCCATTGTGCATTTTTTTTGGTTGCTAGATAACATTCTGCTGTGTTATTGTACTAGTTTTCACATCTGCTCTTCTGATGATCAGTGCTGCTGATGTTCATCTTCAGGAGATAATTTCAAACTATTTCCAAAGTGGTTGCCTCACTTTACTTTGTATCAATGTAAACAAGATCCTTTGGAGCCTTATTGTCTCCAATATTTGCTATTGTCACACAAATTTTTGCCAGTTGAATTCTTTATCTGAATGTCTTAATTTGCATTTCTCTGTTCACTAGTAATAATGAACATTCCTTGATACAGTTATTTCCTCTCTTAAATGTCTATGCATATTTGCCTGTTGGATTGTTTGTAGTTTTCTTACTAACTTGTATGAGTTCTGTATACATTCTTGACAATATCTTTTGTTGGCTGTGTTTTCCAGTTTTTAAAGTCATCCTTCATTATTTTTAGGGCATATTTGAATGAAAAATTTGTTAATTTGAATATAATCATATTTTATCCAAGATTTACAAAACACTTGTTTTATCCCAATTTTACATATAAAAAGCTGTTTCTTAGCTATTAGAGTTCTTCCTACTTTATTGGCATTTAAAAAATATTTTATTTTAAAATATACCAGATTCACACACAATACAAATACATGGATTCACGAATTATCATAAGATACTCCAACCTAGTAACTGTGATCACGTCAAGAGCAAGAACTTTTCCAGCCGTCCCAGAGCCCCTTCTGTGTACCTCAAATAGCTGTTTCCTTCACCATGAAAGTAATCTCTTTTCTCTCTTTTCTTACTTTTATAATAAAGTGGGGGTTGGCCAGTATATATGCTTCTCAGGACCCTTTAGTGCTACCTTCCCCTTTTGACTCTCACTCAAGAAAGCCTGTTAGAATATGAATGGATAACATTGATTATTTGGAAATTAATTTTATATTGATAAGTAACCTGCTGACTTAGATATTTATTATTAGAAACAAGTTATTTGCCACATACTACACAGTACTGAGTTGTAAAGTACTATCTAGTACTATCTAGTACTGAGTACTTTTTAGGCTTTGCTGCTTAGCTTCTTGAATATGGAGTGTTTTTTTAAATGCTCTGCATTCCTGAGGAACTTTAATCATATTTTTATTAATAGGGAAACAGAAATATAAAACTGAGAGCCAGAGGAGTTGGCAGTTTGCTGAAGGTAGTTTCGTATTATTCACAAATAGCATATGAGGCCTGATCATCATCTCCTTTATTGGTGTTTCCAAGCTTTAGAATCTGTGGTTTGTAAAACCTGGCCAAACTCTGTCATTTGTGTAGTTAGCTACAACTTAGTTATAAAATATTTCCCTAGTGAGGACAAACAATCCTACAGTACATTCTCTCTCGGTGTCCCTTCCAAGTCTGAATGTTACTCTAGAAATTAGGAAAGCACTTCAAAATTCCACACACTAAATTGCTCATCTGCTAGTTCAACTGCCATAAAGCTAAATGTCTAAGAACTTTTGTCATTTTGTCATTTGGTTGATCAAGACTCTTTTGGACAAGATTCTTGTACAGTTAAAGTTTTTCCTAAAGAGAAATGAAAATAATTCAATAAACATAAATGAGAGCTGCAGTCAAAGTTAGAATTCCTAGCCTCTGATTTTCTTAATCTGATGCTTGACTTTTGGATCATACCTACTGGCCACAATGTTGTTTTCCAAGGAATGGCCACCTCCTTTCTTCCTACATTGAGTTTAATGAACTGTTTCTTTTTCTTTGTCAGAATTAATTTCTCCTAACATAGTTTTTAAAGACCTGTCAATAGTAATTTTTCTTTAAAGGATGTGATTACTTTTGAAAATATTTTATTAGCTGTTTGCATTATCCCAGTAATATATCATGTAGTCACCTAGATAATATAAATGGACCAATTATTTTTTAAATCCATTGCATTAGTGTTTTATGGAAAGAAGAAAAAGAATCAATATTATAAAACCTGAACTGTATGAGGAAAATTGAAATTTTATTTATCGTTCTTAAATTAAAATGATACGCCTTTTAGTAAAAATGATCTAAATGTCTATGCTTACACTTTTTATTTAAGCCTTAAACATAGTGAATATAAATGAATATGAATATAATTATAGACTAGAGGCAAAACAGAAGCTTGTTTTGGTTTTGGGAGAGGATGAAATGGTAAGTTGCAGATTGTCCTATTATTTTCTAAGTTACTCATTTATTTATTGGATACCTGGACTTAAGGGTACAAAATATCCCAGATCTTGCCCACAAGATTATCATATCTAGAGCCAAGATGGATAGACATTTATATTCAGGGTGATAAACAATGAGAGATACGTCCAAGGCACTGAGGAGGGCTGCAGAGGGAGGAGACAGGACCCTAATGGTGTGGGATCTGTTGGGTCTGGGAAGACTTGCAGGAGGAGAAGTTGTTTAGTCATGCATAGACACATAGTACAGAACCAGGATGGGAATGGATGATCCTGGCAGAAGTAATACCATGGCAAGGTTCTGAGGGATAAGAAAACCTGAAAATTGTAAATGGTTCATTGTGACTGGGCATGAGTAGTGGCAGATGGAGTAACTGGCAGCCCTTGCGGAGAAAGCCCTGGATTGTGCATGTACATGTGGAAAGGGGGGTGATGTCTGTGAGAAAGTATGTGAAGTGAGAGATGGGAATGACAGAGGAGGAAAGAGGGGGGAAAGAGAGAGAGAATATTTTAAAAATAACCCTACTTCTGAGAAGCAATAGTTGGAGAAGCAACCTAGAAGAATTAGGGAATTGGAAGACCCACTCATTCAATTTAAGAGAAAGTTAGATGAGGAGTTTTGCTACTACAAGGTCTTTAGGAAACTTTCCTGAAACAAAGATGGGAAAATTTTGGATAAGATATTAGAAATTATAATGCTTCTTTCTATTTTCTATAATAGATACCCCAATTAAATTGTATAAATCTGTTAAAAGGAAATGACCAACTATTAGTGCAAGAGGATCCTTTGGGGACTTGAGGAGGTTCAGTAACTCCTTCACTTGCCACTTCTTCAACTCTTTCCAGAACCTTTTTCTTTGCTGGTCTCTGAATGTTAAGGCTCAGGCTTCCAAGCCTGTGTCTTCTTTATACTCACTCCTGAAGCAGCCTTGTTTGCTTTCACAGTTCTAAAAATCTTCAATATACTCGGTATACTGATGACTCCCAAATTTCTATCTGCACTTCAGCCTCCCCTATGAACTTCAGACTCCTTATGTTTAAAGCCCACTTGACATCTCACTGCTGTCTAAAAGGCATCTCAAGCCAGCATGTCCAAAAAGAAGTCTTGATTTGCCCTTACATTTGCTCCTTCTGCCGTTTTCCCCACTTCTTTAAATGGCAACTCTGTTCATTCTGAAGTTCAAACCAAAGCCTTGGAGTCTTTTGCGTGTGTGTGTGTGCGTATGTGTATGTGTCCTTTATTTTTTTTAAAACAATTCCAGATTTACACAAAATGTGATCAGGTAGAATGAGGATTTCCCATATAAACCTCTGTCCAGAGTAATAGTGTTTCCCCTGTTAACATCTTGCATTAATGTGGTACATTGGTTATAATTATTAAGCTTATACTGACACATTAACTAAAGTGGATAGTTTAGGGTTCATCCTTTTTATTATGCATTCCTCTGGCTTTTGAAAAACACCTAATGTCATATATCCACCATTGCATACACAGTAACTCCAGTGCCCTAAAAAATCCCGTGCTTCATCTGTTCGTCTCCTCTGCCCATCCCCAGCCTCCTCACCAGCAGCCATTGAATTTTTACTTTCTCTATAGTTTCACCTTTTCCAGAAAGTTAAACAGGTGGAATCATATAAAATGCAGCCCTTTCAGGGTGGCTTCTCTCACCAGGCAGTATGGAGGGACTTTGTTCTGATCATTGCTATATCCTCAATGCCTAGCCTTGTATCTGATACCAGGTGCTAATAAGTAAGTATTTGTTGAATGACTAAATTTCTGCAGCAAAGACTTACTAAATAATACCTTAAGGAACAAAGTATATATCATAAACATTCTTCCAAGAGTTTCCAAAAATTTAGACTGTCTGGAAAATCCATTTACTTGCAGGATTTATCACACTTTACACTGTAACTCCAATGTGCATCAGAGGACAAAATAATCACAGATCTGAAAAGGCAGTCTGCCAATGCTGTCCTTTCCTTTTAGTAAAGAATTTAGTTAAATTCTTCCTCATCTCTATTCACCCCACCTTTTGCAATTTCTTTTTCCCTGGTGTTTTAGGGAGAGGACTGTGTTAATGGTGGATTAAATTTCATAATCAGAAATATGTCTGGTAATGTTTCAAAAAAAGAAACTCAATGCTTGTAACCTTTTAGTCCACCCTTGAAGGATACTCCATTGTTATTTCCCTGTAATTGAAAAATATTTCCACTCTGAAAGCATAGTCTTTATTGTAAATTTTTTTAATGACCACTGTTTATCTGACACCTTGGATCTAATAACTGGTGAAATTCCTGCTGTCATTTGGCTCCCCTCACATCAGGATATATGTCCTCACCCCACATCTGTTGGAATTCTGTTGCTTGCTGGTGAAACCTCCGAGTCTGGCTGCTTCTTTCAACTGACACAGCATATTTTTCTCTTCCCTTTAAAAAAAAGGGAGGGGAAAAAAACTTGCAATTTATTTTAGTAGAATGTCTTCCCACTGAGGGACTAGCCACACAGGCACTCGATTATTCAGTATATCCTCTTGAGATTTCAACTGCCTTGATTTTTTTTCTAGGAAGGGATTGGCATGATTCCCAAGGAGGTGTTCTGTTATCTGTGGAACTTTCCTTCAGGACTGGCTGGTGGATGAATATGGCTTCTGGTGCCTCTGGCACCAAGTTAATTTTGCATTGTGTTTCCAAGTTGTATTTTGTGTGTCAACCCATTACATCATGAGGCACAGCAAGGACTTAGTACCTTTTATTGATAAGGCTACAGCACGCACCAGTTTGGCCACACTGAGGACATAAGGAGACCCTGCTTTCTGGGCATTGAAAGGAATACTAATTTTTACCCATGGTGCACTCTATTTCAACAAGATTTATAGTTAAAAGTAATGTTTTCTGCAACTTTGTGTCCTCATCTAATTCTCCAGAGATTAGTCTCTTTTAGGATCATTACCAAAAATAAACAATGCTAAGATTTGTATAAAGTATTTTAATAACTTGGACTAAGGAAATGAGCTGCATAGTGTTGTGTTAACTGTGTGTTTGCTTCAGGTTTCTTGTCAAGGTAGCTGTAATAAGCTTTAGATCACCTTACTTTCTTCAGTTTGCAGAGCTTGTCAGTGAACAGGTATGAGAGGGAAAAATCTGTGAACACCAAATTTTGTTGCTGTTAATCAACAACTCTGATTATTATTGATAGATCTTTTTCTTTAGATGGGACTTTTCCCTTGAGTTTTTTGAAATTAAATGAGTTTTAACATTCTGGTGATGCTTCACCATTCTCAGCATCTTTAGAAGTATGTGTGAGTTTTTAAGTAGAACTTCAGAACTCATTGTTGTTAATAAATTGAGAAAAACAGCCTGTTCATTTAAAGACAAATTTAATACTTTTATGGATTTATGTAGTATCTTATAATCAAAACGAACAAGAAATGGAGAATGGGGAAATATGATGGCCCTACATTAAACATTTATTAAAAACAGACTAGAAAAGATCCTGAACGTGGTAAGACTTTAAGTGTGAGCACAAGTGTGCTTTAGGTATCAGAGTCGGACAAACTATTTCATTCTGATATTCCTGTGAAGATTCACTGGTAGTTTTCCCAATACACAAGACTACCAAGTAGAATAACAAGAGCCCAGAGCTGGGAACTTCCATTTCATGTTGACAGTGATTTCCCTCAACTCTGAAAACAAAACCCCCTTTACAACTCTGAGCTAATTTTCAACCCTTCAACTTTCCCACATAGGTGTTTTGAGCATTTCTGAAAATGTTTTGCTGTTTATATCAAAGAACTGAAAACAAGCATTAATTGAGAATGAAAGAAGACCAGTGAATGAAATGGAAATTTCTATTCTAAATTTCAATTTAAGGGCTAGAATTCTCACACAGCTGACCTTAAAAACACACACAAATACACACCCCTTGCTTTAAACAGTATCATATTTTGAAGAAGAGAAAATGTATAACAGTTGTCTTGTTAGGTTTCTTTTCCTCATCTGCAGTTAGGGATGTTTAGAGAAACTCATTTTTAACTTGTGACATTGTAGTGGTTTTATGTATATTGCATATTGAGAAATAACTGGGATGTATACAACAGAAAATTAAGATGAATTAAAATTGTAGTTGATCTGTAGTGTTTCTTCTTACCCATTTTTGTAGAAAAAAAGTTAATTCAAGATTGTCAGTGTATAAAAATCAATCTTTTCCTGTGACTATTAATTTAGATACTGGTTTGCCACTTTTGAAGAAGCAAAATATTTACTTACACTAAGAGACTTGCATTGATGAAATAAGGAACACTGTCTTTTACCAGGGTGTCACTTCCCATTAATGCTGAGTAATGACGTTTCTGATTAATGTCTCTGGTTGCTTTGTATGAATCCCTGTGAAGTAAACTGCTCCTGTGAACAGGAGTCTAGCTCGCTGTCATGCGGTTCAGCATGGTGGGATATTATATTTTAAGGACTAAGTCAGTTCCTGGGATTCAGGCTCTCTGCCTCAGAAGGTTTCTGTATTTCCACTAATGGCACAGTGTGCCTTAGTATAGTTGGGTTAGTATTTGTTTTCAGCAGTGACCATGGAAAGGGTGGTGTATATAAACCAACCTCAGTTTGTAAGGTCATAAAACTAGTATTGTTACTGTATGATAATATTTGTATTCAATGACTACTGGATAGTTTGCAAAGCTCTTTTATATATGCCACTTCATTGATCTTTAGAATAATCTTTATATAGACATAGAGGTATACCATCTTCATTTTATAGCACCACTTGTTGAAAAGGTTTTCTCCATTAAGTTGCCTTTGCACTTTGTCAAAAACCAGCTGACAAGGTTTATAGCATATTAAGAAGTAATGTGTATGACAATTTTAACACAAAGCTTGAGGGAGGAAATGGAGCTATATTGGAACAAGGAATGACATCAGAGAGTAATGTGAAAAAATGAAGAATACCAGAAATGTCGAATATGGTAATATAAAAGACCTGAATATATTTTTCTTCTTTTTCCAATTAACTTTTTTAAAAACTTAAGATTAGGGCTGGGGATGAGCTTAGTGGTAGAGCCCTTGCCTAACATGTTTGAGGCCGTGTGTTTAATTCCCAGCACTGGAAAAAAAGAGACTTAAGGTTGTCTGTAAATTGTTATATCATTGTATTTATGAGTTATCATATGGATAACTCATTTAGCTATTATATGGATATAGATATGTACAACAATAATAGCACAAAGGAAAATGGAATAAAGCATTGCTATATCTTATTAGGTTAGAATTAATTTGAGGTGTATTGTGATAAGACATCATAGTAATCTCTAGAGACACCACTGAGACTTTAAAACTATAGTAAAAACAAATAAGAAAATAGTGCACTAGAAAAATATCAATTTAATACAAAAGAATATGGTAAAGAAAGATCAGAGGAACAAAACAGATGTGATATAAAGAAGGAGAGGATCTAAATGACAAACATAAATCCAATCGTATCAATAGAAAAACAAACATCAGAGACCTCCAGTATAATATCAAGTATGTTTAACATATGTGTAATTGGAATCAGAATATATATTCAGTTGTAGAATGTTAATATACTAGTAAATCTTTTTTGAATTTCTAGAAAATTGGTTGGCTTAATTAAAAAGCCAACTGATCATTTTTTATTTGCTTATTTAAGAAAGTTCCTTGGGAAGTTACATTTTACTGAATTTTTTAACATAAGCTTTATGAATAGGTAATAAGGATTTTTAGTGTGTGGTAAACAAAGACTAATAACAGTCTTTTGAGGACCTTGATATTAGATTTGGTAGACTGTTTTCCACAGCAAGCACACAGAAATCTTAACATTACCAAAAAAAATTTTTAGAGTTTTATTTCTCTGTATATTTTTCATTTAGTTTTCTTTAAGCGTCAGAATAGATATTGAGAACCACAAAAGTGTCTACCTCTATTCAGATATAATAATTCTGATAATTGGGGAAAGCTGGAAATATTAAAAAAAGAAACACCTGTATGCACAGAGAGGACCACTGCAGCCTATCTTTATTAGCATTACTCTTCCTCTGCCCACCCCCGAATTAAACCAATATAACTTTGTAACAGTAGGGGAATGACTGGGTAAAGTAGGGATCAGTGGACTTTTATGTAACCATTGAAAGCTAATAATCATAAACCCCACATAAAAACATGCGGGTAAAGTTTATTACAGTCTATCTTTTAGAATCACATACCTGAATACCAATTCTTCCATGATATGATACCAAGTTGGATGATTGAAAAAATAACACCTGTGGTCATTAGCCAATTTATGTGCACAGACCAGTATATCCCCTTTAGTAGGTTCCTGAATACAGTTGATAAGGAGAAGTGGGGGAATGCTTTTGAAAAGGACTGAGAGTCAACAGATAGCACTTATGTGCAGGATTTCCTGTGCAAGAAGAGTTTAGGTGTTTATTTTGAGCCTTCAGGCATTTCCTCAGCATTGTAAATATAATCACCTGCTTCTTCCCCAAGGTTTCACAGTATTCGGTCTTATCATCAGCTGAGTGAGTGTAACTCCTAAGTATAGCATGTCTTTATTTTCAGGATAAGGGACATCTTGAAGGCATCTCGAAAACTCCGAGGCGATCCAGATTCGGATTTGCCAATGTCTTTCACTCTGGCCATTGTGGAGTCGGATTCTACAATAGTCTATTATAAACTCACTGACGGGTTTATGCTGCCAGACCCTCAGGTCAGTTTTGAGATAACTGACAGTAAACTAAAAAAGGAAAATCATGACACAATTTTTAAATGTGAATTAAACCATTCATTGGAACAGTTGCTTCCTTTGCCATAGAAAAATTCAAGAAAAAAATGGTTACATTTTCATATTTCAGAAAACTGTTTTGTACAGAGTAATAGCTTCCTCATTATTTTTGTAAAAATAATTTGATTTGCCAAGTCTATGGAGAATTTCATAGTTTCCCAGAGTATTTCATGAAGGTATCATGCATTTAATTATTCAGTGAGTAACTGAGATGCAATGTTAAAGGCTAATAGTAGTTCTAACTAAAAGAACACTTCTTTAGGAAATGTTAAATTCATTGACATTTTGACAGGAACATTTTAATAAAATGAATGTTTTATACATTATTTCTTTCATACTTTGTTGGCATAATTGGGATAATTACATTAAATATCTAATTTTGCATTTAAATTAGACTACTCAGAAAAAGTTGCATTTTGATCTCTTTTTTCTTTATATTGCAGAATATTCCCCTTAGAAGATGACACCTGTACTTCTCAAACACTTTCTTCATAAAAGATTGGATTTGAGACCCCTCCACTTGCTTTATCTTTTATCTCAGAGAGTCGGAGTTGATTTAGCTGTTTCCATTCCATAAGTTTTCTTTCTGAAAAATAGAATTTTCCCAGATAGAAGAATTTGTATTGCTTAAAAGTATAGAGTTGTTGCTCTAGAACGCTCTTATTGGAGACAGTTTAGTTACATTTGTACTGAGATTTATGCTGAGGATGTGTTTGGAGGGGTGGCACCCCTGGACCCCTTTGTCACCCACACAAGCTACTGCTCTTCCCTTACTCTGCTCTCCCAGGGCCTTCTGGCCTCTGTAGCTAGCTTGGGATGGCACTTCATGTGCATTGTGACGTGGAGAGTTTATTTCTGCCTGCTTTTCTATCTTTAGTAGAAAGTAAAAGATTTCTTTGAATTGGTTTGTTTTTCTGTTGCACTTACTGCAACAGAAGTTTTGGTTGTCTTCTTTGGTTGACTTTAAACTGAAACTAAAAATATGCTTGTCAAGAGTGTAAATTCCCATTTGGGGATTAATAGGGACCAGAGAAATGCTATCTATTAGAGTGCTGGGCCTTCCTTTCCATCCCATCACCATCATCCTTATCATATCATAGCTAGAATGTTATAAGAGAGTGAGGGACAGCTTCAGCCTTAAAAATGTATTTGTTAATTATACTCAGTTATTCCTCTTTTATTAATATTCTCCAATTGAGTTGTCCAAGAATGAAAAATAATATGCATAAAATTTTCCAAATGATATTGCTTTTATAATTCAAATTATGAATCATTAAAGTTAGGGCAGGAGTCAATCAGCGTACTTTCTTTAAAGGAAAGTCAATATTTTAGGCTTTGCAGGCCATTTTGTCTCTGTCGTAACTTCTCAACACTAATCTTTGTAGCATGAAAACAGCCATAGATATTATGTAAGCAAATGGGCACGGCAATGTTCCAGTAAAGCTCTATTTTCAAATGTGGGGCTATCCTTTGTCATCCCCTGGTCAAGGTAAATAGTCCATAAACAGATCTATGAAGGGAATATTAGGTACTGATTAAATTTATTGATGAACATTGTAAAAAACGTAAGAATGTTACATTAAACAAAAATGACAAGATGGAAAAGTGTACAAATGAATGTGATCCTGCCTGCAAGTAACATACCAAGGACATAATAAAATGTGGCAAAGTAGATGAAATTACTAACTGTGGTTTTAGTAGGATTAGTAGGATGGCAGGGCAATAAATGGATAACTTTATCTTTTCTCAATATTTTAGCTTTTTTGTGTTACTTTGATAATGAAATATTTTAAAATAAAAATACCTCAAGGTCTGTATTAGTTATCTATTACTGCATGATAATATTAGCAACTTAAAACCACACATTTGTGATTTCATGGTTTTTACGGGCAGGTGCTCTGGGCATGGGTTAATTGGTGCCATGGAGGTGTGAGCCGGGCTGCGTTCTCATCTGAGGCTTGTCTGGGGAAGGCTCTGCTTCCCTGCTCCTGTGTGGTCAGCAGCCTTCCTTGTGAGGGCTTCAGTTTTCAACGGGATGGTGGGAGGCTATTCCCAGCTCTTTGCCACAGAGGCCTTCCCAAAACAATGATGGGTGCTTTCTCTCAGCAGGGTAGACCTTGTAATCTTGGGTGATGGAGCCATGTACATCCATCCTCTTCCCCATGTTCCATTGGTTAGAAGCGAATTATAGGTCCCACCTACACCAGGGTCTTGGGTCTGATTAGGAAACAACAGTAACAAGAATGGGAAAAAATGATAAAATTTGCATTATAAAATGTTGAAAGCATTATTCTTGAGCTATAGCGTTTCCTGGCTCCTTTATTTCGATAGTATTGCAATTTCGCTTTAATTCTTGGTAGAAAGTGCCCACAACTTCAGATTCCCTTTGCTCTCCCAGAAGGCCTGCAGATGCACCTGCTCCCAACAATGTGTGTTTCTGTGACTCCAGGGAATCTGCAGATTCAAGAAACCTAAAATGGTATATGATGAATTTCTAGGGTCTCTTGATGTCTGTAGGGTCTCATCTGATTCCGTTTGAGAAACTTTCATCACCTTGGTAGAAAAACAATCTACCTTTCTAGGTAGAAGTGTAAAGCATAACGTGTCGTATTTGTGTTTTAGATCTGGTGACCAGTAGGCTCCTAGGTAACTACCAGAAGTGTGGCAGGGTTGACTGTGGAAGGCTCTTTCTCAAACCTTTAGAGCCAGGACAGTCCCACTGTTATGTCCTGAGATGTTTACTCTATTTTAGAGGATGTTCCCTGTTTACTTGACCAAAGTGGTTCTGTCTAAAGCCAGCCAGATGCCTGCTAATGTGCAAACACAGTTTGGAAAAGGAGACAACCCAGCTGTGTTTGCCTGATTTTAATGAAAAACTAAGTCAAGTTGTTTGGATAAATAATTTTGCAATTCAGTATACATTTGTCTCCCTCATTAATGACCATGAGTTCCTTAAGGACAGAACAAGAGGCTGAGACTTTTGTATACACTGCTGTCTCCCACCACTTTCCACAGTAACTGGCACATAATGGACACTCAGCAAATATCTGGTGAAGGAATGAGTGCTACTTATGGACTCGTCTGATTACATGGTGCCTTTTTTGCCTCAAGGCAAACTAAAATGACCCTGTTCAACACCAGAGGGCACTGCTAGATAAGTGCATTTTCAGACTAGGACTAGAATGGCTTGAGAAATGCTCTTGAAAATTTATTTTCAATCTGTGGGAAGTAGGATAAATAAAAATATAAATAAGTTTTATGTGCTCACACCCCCTCTCTTTCTGGCAAGCCTCTAAAATTACACTCTACTGGCATTAAATATGTGACTTGATTCATGCTTTGCCCAAAATGTAGATCTATATTTAAAAACAAAAGCCTTTTTGGAGTGAGATGGTGGGATGGGTTTTTTTTTTCCCCCTAAACTATGGTTTTGTTTAGATCCATGTGGAATTATGCCTTTCATTCTTCCTTGCAAAAGCCTGATTATTCAATGAATTTCTGGATTGGTCACATAGCAACAGACCCGAGCTCTGAAACACTCCCTGTAATGACTAAATACCAATAGAAAATGATGTAAATTGCTGTAATACATTGAAACTTCTCTTTTTTAGTAGTAGTAGAGGTGCCCTCCCTAGTTGGGGCAGGAAAGAGGGAAAGGGCTTGTGAGGATTCCTCTCTAAGTGCTGTCTCTGCTGTTTTCTGGAGTCCCTGATCCAAGTACCCTCTGCTGGGAAGCCTCCAGAAAACGTGGAGTCCTCAAGGTTCAGTGGCTCTAGGATAACTTTGCTTCTCCGACCTGGGCCTCCGTAGAAGAATGTGTTTGTAATGCCATGGATCTCTTGAGAAGAGAGCGCGGGCAGAGACACTTTGGAACTCCAAGCTACGATTAGAATGGAAGAGTAATCTCCTATAAAGTTCATGTAATCTGTAGTTTTTGGCTGAAGCAACTTTACAGTTTTATAAGCTTGGAACCAAATGACTTAATCAAAACTTCATGTGTTTCATCTTTTTCTGGGCATTTCTGTGTTGAATTCCTCTCTGAGGTCACTTTTTCCATTGCAGCCCCCAGCAGGAGGCCTCTTCGCCAGTGCTGTTCAGCAGTTCCTGCCAAAGTTTATAGTTCTATCCAGAAGCTCTTATTCATCAGCCATGTTTTACCTTGACTGTTTACAGAATAATATGCTGTCCTCTGAACAATAACTCCGTTTCTCCTCCTTTCTAGCCAATGACCATTCTGTTACCACCCCCATTCCAGCAGCCTGATCCTCCTGATGATCTTTAAATAAGAACTGCTTGTGCTCCCTAAGGAAGGAGGATGGAAAAATCACATGTCTGTGGGGCTATTGTAATGCCCAACTATATTGTGCTATTATAATGTTTATGTGATTCTGGAAATTTCCCCCAAAACCAATGTAAGCAAAATCAAAGATTAAGTTTTGGGTTTCAGGCTTACTGAATGGAGAGAACATTAAAAAGTATGTTGTTAAAATTTATATCATGAGTCGGGCGCAGTGGTGCATACCTGTAATCCCAGCGGCTCAGGAGGCTAAGGCAGGAGTATCGCATGTTCAAAGCCAGCCTCAGCAAGGGCAAGGCTTAGCAACTCAGTGAGACCCTGTCTCTAAATAAAATACAAAATAGGGCTGGAGATGTGGCTCAGTGACCCAGTGCCCCTGAGTTCAATTCCTGGTCCCCGCCCCCCCAAAAAAATATATGTCATGCACTTATTAATTTATCTTAACAGATTATTTGTGTTTTAATTAGATCAGGCAGCCATAGAAATATTTCTGTAGGCTGAATGGCTTATTTTCTCACAGCTCTGCTGGCCTGAGCATGTTCACCTGGCTATGCCTTCTCATGGACTTTCCTCAGAGTTGCATGAAGAAAGCAAGCATATCCTGGAGTCTCTTCCTCTTCTTATAAGGACTCTAGCCCTATTGGCTTAGGGCCCCACCCTTATGACCTTAGTTAACCCAAATTACCTCCTTGTAGGTCCCATCTCCCAATTTAGTCACATTGGATGTTAGGGCATCAACATATGAATTTGGGACCAAGGGACATAATGCAGTCCATAAAAACTGAACCCCTTCTGTGTGCTTAGATACTGCAGTAAGTGCCGGGAATAGGAGGATTAATGAGACACGACCCTGCCCTAACAGACCTCCTAGCCAACTACAGCTCCGCCTACCCAAATTCTGGAAGGGTGTTATCAATGTGAACCCAGGAAACACTTGTCATGCCGTCAGTGAAGGAGGTGTCTGTACTTGGTGCAGTTTACTTAAGGATGAAGGGGCTCAACAACTTTGATAAACAGTTTTCAAGCAATGAGTGTATGTGTATTATTTGACCCAAATGACTCAACATTGGAATAGGTACCAAGAAAAATTGCACAGTGCCCCTCTCATGGAACTGATTGACTAGAAAGGAGAAAACCTGTGAATGAAATCATTTGGGAGCATTATAAGACAGTATAAGCTTTAAACCCTAAATTATAGTTCTCTTGCACTCTGTTCACTAAGTGCCCTGAACCCTTTGATTCTCATGACAGCGCTGATGTCACTTACTTGTTATTATTAACATTCTCAGATGATGGGGAAATTAGGGCACCGAGTGGTTAGGTAATGGCTTCCCATAGTAGCAAGTGAACAGGATGAGAAATGAGGAGGAGGGCCACGTCTCCTGACCCCTCACCCATTGCCTTTTCAGAGTCCCATGTTGTCTCTTTCTGGTATGGTGCAGAGAGATATATTAACAACATATGCCCAAGGGCCTTTGGGAAGAAAGAAAAATTAGTCCTGGAGGAAGATAGAAGTGATTAAGGGATCAGTTCTATTATCCTCTTATACTCTTGAAAAAACGTATCAAATGTCAGGCTGTTTGTGGATAATTCTGAAAAACATATTCATAGGCAATATACTTAGAGTTTTATTCCAGAGGATGAATAGGTTCATGCCTATGCTTTTATGTTGGCAAAACTAAAACATTATTTAGTAGTAAATGAGGAAGAATTGAGAAAATTTCTGTTTGTCGGAGTTAAATTTTATGTTGGCACAAAGAGCAGACTCTGAGAACCTAGGATTTCGCCTCAGTGAGGAAGGGATATGTGTCTCAGGTTTCCCCCAGATCTGCTTATTGTTGGACTCAACCCATCAAATTAATCAGTTTGATGTAAGAATTCCTAAGTTTATATTCTTCATCTATTTACCATATTATATTATAGGCCAGAACATTCATAGATTGATAACCTCATGCAGACCACACTTAACATGTGCCAAGAGCTCTGATAAGATGTGACCTGGCCAAAGTCCCAACAGAAGTGCTGTGTATAGTCAGGGTGGGCTAGATCACGACGGAGAAATGAACAGCAACCTGTTCTGACAAGCATTCATCTCTTGCTAGCATTTCATGGTACCTGGGGTGCGAGTGCTCACACTGCACATCCAAGGAGGTGTCCTTTCTTGGGGAATCAGGTTGACAGCCTCTACCATCTGGAATGCATTGGTTCCAGTGACAGGAGGATGACAGTACTGCAGGGTCACATACTCCAATTAAGCATTTCCATCAGAAGCAACAATGTCACTCCTGCCCACATTTCATGGGCGCAAGCAAATCAGGTGTCTGGCCATGATCGGCTCCAAGAAGGATGGCAAGCAAAATTCTCCACATTTCTGGAGAAGAGCACTTCCGAGTAATGGTGCAGAGAGGAGAGAGAGAGCAAGGAGGTGGCTTTAATAACGGATTAGCTGTGGAGGAGTTGAGGTTGCATTGGGAAGACAGTGAGAGGACACTGAAAAGAGTTTGGCAGACAAACTTGTCCCACTTTCTTGCTCAGGTTCTGATCCTTTATGCGGGGCCACTGGAAACTGCATTCTCCCCCTTCTGGGGCATGGTGGGCTATTGCATGCGCTCTGTAGTCCTGGTCTTTTCCTTATTTCCTAAGAATGGGGAAAGAAAGCCCTCGTGTGTTGCAGGGGATTCACTAGATCTCCGAGAGAATACTTGGAAGGACGCTGGTTACACATGGGTGGAGGGTAGGGCTGGGTTTATTAGGAGCCTGGTGATTTCCCTCCTAGGATGGATGATCATCTATGTGGAGTCATAAACCCGGAGTATTTGTGTAGATCTACTGTGACGGGCTGACAGATTGGGCTCCACAGAAATGTTACAGGCCAGGCTATTTGGGCTAAACAGACTCCATTTTGCTCTGAGACTCCAGGTTATGTAGGAAATGAGCTTCATGTAGGAAATGAGGTGAGGAACACCCCGCCTCTGTACCCATCATCAGTTACTTAGCATGATGTGTTTAGCAATGCAACATGACAATTCGTATATGATGAAAAATTGTTCTCTTTTGATTCCTATTTCTCCTAAACAATGCACGATGTGAACATGTGATTGTCAACAATGTGATGTCAACAATGATTGTGTGGATGTTCGTAACCATTCTTCAGTTTGTACCTAGGTAAGGGTCCTTTTGACCCACTTCCCCCTCTGCTGATGATTTCATGATGTAAGTTTTTAATTTTGAATCATAGCAACAGACACTTGTGATTGATGTGATTTTTGATATAAGAAATCCTGCAACCATGTGGTCAGGGCTGTCCTCCCAATAGCCTCTTTTGGGGCATCGTGTGAGACAGTCAGCCGACTGGCTTAATAAAGACTCTCAAATTTGGACTTCTCGGTGGTGATTGGTCTGTTCTTAGGTTGTGCCCCATAACACTAGGGGCTTTGGGGATGCATCGGCGTGGGATGGGACTCATGGGGGTAGACATCAGCTTTTTGGGTTCCTCATCAGTCAGGTGCTGGCAGAATGGCACATTGTCCTGTAGTACCCTAGTCACATAGTCACCACAGGTCTTCCCATCCCTGGCCACGAGTCTTCCAGATCTGGGTTTCACTCAGCTATGTCTCCAGGGCACTTGGGAAACACTTGGTTCTGTCCCTGAGCTACACGAGCCTGGGGAACTTTCAGGCTGTTCTGGATCCTCTACATGTAAATACGCCCTTCCAGACACACGTTCTCTGCTATTTCTACAATTCGCAGACGGAGAGGCCCTAAGAGCCTGGGGTCTGTGGAAGCGTTGCCCGAGCCTTGGGGCGCAGGGGGAGGTGTGTGGGGTGGGGATGGTGCTGGCCAGAGCCCCCTTACATTTCCTCTGTTTTCCTGGTGTGTCTGTTATCTCTTCTGCACCAGGAACTCAGCCAGACAGGGTCAGGACCGAGGGACAGACACAGGTGTTTGTTCCTTGACCCACCCAAGGTTCTAACTCTTTGTTCCGCTCCTCCATTTTTTCTTCTAGTTTTATCTGGTCTTAGGGGTAGAAGAAAAAAACTGACTCTGACCATTTCCAGATCTATTTTCCTTCCAAACATATTGGTTTTTGCCAAGATTTCAGGTTTTGAAATTAAAAAAAAAAAAGAATTTGCTTGATTTGTTCTGTAGTCTAAAGTGATCCCTGAGATAATGTGCCAAGGAAGACTGCCTGGGAAAAGGCTCACAGGCGACAAGAATCCCTGAGAAGGGAAAGCAGATCAGTTAATGTACCCAAACATCATCCCGCTGCATTCACACACAGGAGGCTTTAATCATGTACATTTATGCTCCCGAGAAGGATTTAATGTTTGGAGTGTATATTTTCTCTTCCCTATCAGCCCAAGTCCTTGCTAAAGGTAATGCGGTATTTTCCACAGACCAGGAGGTCAATAAATAAGTTATTTGATTACAGTCAGTTGTTCATAAATGGACAGCTCTTCACCCAGCCCTAGGCCTGCAATTCTAAGGACAGTGCAAGGGCCTGCTGCCTTTCTGTCCTGATGCTTTGTGTGGAAAGTGGAGCCACAAGAGAGGTCACCTGCCGTGCTACATTCTCCTGTAAACGAGCTTATGCTATGCGATGAATTCTACCTTGATCCCAAGCCTTGGTAATTTTGAGAAGTCAAAACAGGGATTTGTAAACAAACGACATCTGTCTGAGAAGCTTACTTATTATTTGATTACATATCCTTTTCTGGGTTGAACCTATGTGTTTATTTATACAACAATCTTTGTTGGGGATGAAGACTTGCAAAGGTCACTTAATTTGGAAACTACTTAGAAAATGGTCACTTCTCCCACATAATTATAAAATTATGGTGGATTGTGCTTCTGCTGATAACCACGGATGGGGATGCCGTGGTTTTGAAAATTGGGTGAAAAACTGATCATCTCTTCTCCCATCACAATCAGACTGTTAGAAAGTTTGGGTTCTATGAGCATAATGACATCAGTTTGCTTTTGCTGAATTGTGGGTTTTCAGCCCTTTAGATATAAAGGAAGGTAATTCTTCCACTTTGACCTTAATTTTCCACTTACAACAAAGGTGTTGGCACAAGTACTATTTAAGATCCCTCCAGCTCTGAACTTGGTAAGACTGTGGTGGAAGGATCCTTTTTAAAAAATATTATCTTTAGCTGTAGGTGGACACAATACCCTCATTTTGTTTATTTATTCTTATGTGGTGCTGGGAATAGAACCCAGTGCTTCACCCGTGCTGGGCAGGTGCTCTTCCACTGAGCCACAGCCCCAGCCCCTGATGGGGCTGATCTTGCAACTCAGAGCGTTGCTCCCACCATCACACTCCTCTCCTCTCCGCCCACACCACTGTTTTAAAATTAAAAAGCCCTTTCAATCATGGGCTTTCATAACCCTCCATTATAATTGTGCCTCTTAAATCTTTGAGGCTCAGGGTTCTTGAACAGCAGAGCTTTGGCTTCAGACCACCATGGTGACATGGGACAGTTAGGTCATCTCCCTGAGCCTCAGTTTCTTGTCTATAAACTGAGGGACAAAATGTGTCTTTCCTGGGTTGGGTTTCCCTCTCGTGAATGCTCGGTGGGGATAAATAAACTTTGGTACACAGTAAGTCATCGACTTCCCTCCCAGTCTCCAAGCACCTCCAGCTAATGTGCAAGGTGACACCTTAGGAGCATCTGGCTGAGAGCCAATGACTTCTAACAGCAACTGCCATGTAGTGTGTGTTCCATAAATGTTTTTGACGGGAAATTTTTAAAAATGAATACATATACAATAATATCAAGTGGTAATAAATAAAGAGAAGGGTGAAGAGAGCGTGACAGGAATGGAGCTTCAGTGAGGTTTGTCTGGAATGGCTTTTCTTTTCAGGTGATATTTGAGCAGAGATAAAAGCACTACAAGGGAGTGAGTCACGCAAATGACTGGAAGACTAGCCTTTCAGGCAAAGGAAACAGCAAGTACAAATGTCCTGGGGTAAGAGTGTGATGGGGGCTGAGATTCAGTGCTTCTAACAAGTTCTCAGGTGATGACAATATAGCAATGTGCCCCACTTTGAGTAACTGGAGTTTGGCCAGGAGGTCAGCTGCTGAAGCCAGGAGGCCAAGGAACTGAGGAGCAAGGTCATTGTGTGAGAAAGGAGGATGTAAAACAGCATACACAAAATGATTTTATCTCTATAAAAATGTCTGCAAAAAAGGGATATTAAAAATAACCAGTGTTTTCTCCAGTAAAGTTACATTTTGGGTACTTAAAATTTTCTTTGTAAATTGTTCCAAAATTTCTACCATGTATATTGATCTCTTTCATAATTGAGAAAAAATACCGAAAACTTAATTTAAAAACAGGAAATGCATTTTTAGTTAATACACTACATTTAAAATGTATTAACATTTCTAAATTAAAAATTTTCTACAGATCTATGGAGATTGGTTAGTACTTGTTAGGTATGATTTTGAAGCAAAGGGTAAGTTTCAGCTCTTACCAGCTTCTCTTCTTTTCCTGGAGAGGTGAAGGTCATGGATGGATTAGATATCTATTGTAGGGTAACAAATTATCCCCAAATTCCAGCTGATTCAAACATTTATTACCTGCTGTTTCTGTAGTTCAGAGATTTGGGAGCATCTTAGCCAGGTGCTAAGATGTGCATGACACTAAGGTGAAGACATTGGCTGGGACTGTCCTCTGCAAGCGCAAATGGGGCTGGGAGATCCGCTTCCAAGACAGCTCACTCCTGTGGCTGCTGGCAGGAAGCCTTGGTTCCTCACCATGGGGGCTCTCACATAGAGTCCCCACGGTATGACGGCCAGCTTCACTTATGTTGAGTGATGAGAGAGAGAGAGGAATGTGTGTGTTTGACATCAATCTGAATGTTTAATGTCAGTATACATGTCACGTTTAATTGTTTCCTATGATTAATTAGGTCTCATGATGAAAAAAAAAAATGTTCTCACCCATCTCAAAATACATCTTGTATCTCTTGCTACATGGTACAGAGTAAAGAGGGCTCACGTGAGCTGCTGCTTATTGTAGAGGATGTAGGGTAAGTTAATTTTCGTGTATATATGTATACACATGTATAGGACAGTGTTGCATACTATTTATAGCCATCAAGGCTCCCAGATTGATATACATGCTTATGCTTTTTTTCATTTTTCACTTTTCAGTGTTGTACATATGAGATAATTAATGTATGCAATTTGCAAAATAAAGATGCATAACGTGGGGGCTGGGGATATAGCTTGCCTTACAAACACAAGGCCCTGGGTTCAATCCCCAGTACCACAAAAAAAAAAAAAAGATGCATAATGTGTTCTATCTTTGATTATTGTTAAACTTTAGTGGCAGAAACAGCTCTCAACCTTTCCTTGCATCTGAGTGTGGACATGTGACATGGAGACAATAGAACATGAGTGCCATGGCTCTCTCCTGGGGTGAGGATTCTATGTATGTATGTATGTATGTATGTGTTTATTTATTTATTTATTTATGGCACTAGGAATTGAACCCAGAGGAACTTTACCCACTGAGGTACATCTGCAGTCCTTTTTATTTCTTATTTTTTTGTTTTAAGGCAGGGTCTCACTAAGTAGTTTAGGGCCTCATTAAATTGCTGAGGCTGGCTTTGAACTTGCCATCCTCCTGCCTCATCCTCCCAAGTACCTGGGATTACAGGCGTGCACCAGTGTGCCTGGCAGAGAGGTACAGATTTTAGAAGAAAACATATCTTCTTCACTCTGCATTTTCCCTCTGTTGATGCGATGTAGAACACAAAAAGTTCTAGAATGGTGGAACCACAAGAGGTATGGATCCTGAAGGTCCCTAATTCACTACCTGGAAGGCAGCTACCTGCCACCCAGGAACACCTGCATTGGACTACTTCGTAAGGAAGACACAAACTATTTTTCAGATTAGGTTCATTCATTACAGCAGGTAGTATTGAACCCTGGCAAACTTAGAAATTGATACTTTGAAGTGGGGGTTAATGTAAGAAAAACCTAAAATATGTCACACCAGCTTAGCAGTTGGGTGGTGGGTGGCAAGACACTGATATCAAAGCCTGGGAAGATGGGGACCTGTGGAAGAGATGACCAAGCATTGGGTAAATCTGTTGCTGGTGATAATTTAAAAGGCAAGGCCAAGTGCCAGACAAACCTCCATCTCCAGGGAGGAGG
>JAJEJO010002320.1:85440-116965 GCA_020662805.1 Glaucomys volans | reverse complement strand
TAGATCATTAATTGCTGATTGATATTTAATCCTATTTCTGGAGGCACATCCTTGGTATTTTCAAGAGAATGAACAGAAATAATAAAGCTCTAATGGGCATGACTACCTAATTCCTTAATCCTTTCCTTAGTCAGGTGTTCCATTTAGTAGTATGTTTCATCTAGCAGAGAGTCTGAGAGATCAGTTCATACTCTGCTATGGTTTTGAAAATTTTAAGATTTTATATTATCATATTACCTGAGGAAAAATTTTGCCTATCTGCTTCCACAATTGTCTATGGAAATAGTTAAGATGAATGTAAAACTTTGGGCATACTTAAAGATTTACAACACATGATGGCATAATCATGTATATGTGTACCATTTTCTCTAATTCACATTTCAACTGATAAGCAAAATTTTTATTTTTTATGAATTAGAATCCATATATCCTAAAATCTGCTAAAGTTTTATTATCTTAGTGTCTCAAATTTATTTTAATTAAATGATTTCTCTCCTTGATTAGAATATTTTATATTCTTTTATCCCCATTATGAAAGCACATATTCTATTGGACAGTTGGGAATTCACTGCTCTTCCATTAATTCGAGACTTCATTTTAAGAAAATTTAATTACAGGTAAATTCAATTTGGTCTACAGTTGTATTTCTTAGTAAAGGGCATCAGTGCAAAAAATAGTTAAAATTCAGTCTTCAAATCATGCAATAAAATTATGACTTCTGTGGAACTTCTTAAACAGTATTTATACTTTGTATTGGTTAAGTTTTAGACATTATTAAATGTTGAATTTCAGACACTACAGAAACAGAAGGGATTTTCAAAAGATCTTCCGTTCCTTTGTTAAATGTTATCTAGTTCATTTAAGTCTTGGAACTAATACTCTAATCTTCATAATAAATTTATAAAATAGATAACGCCATACTTTGCTGTTGAAATTTTTCTTAAGAATTCATAATAAGAGCAAAAATAAGAAAGCTATTTTACTTGAACTGTTTTCTTTCAAAATGATACATAATTAAATTTTTCTTCTAACTAAATAACATTTATTTGACACTACTATTGGAAGTTTGGCAGATTGCCTTACTCGACTTTGAAATTATACAGTAGAATATATTTTTGAATATAGTATTTCTGAACATCAAATACATTATTATATTTGAAACTAAGAAAGCATATCATGGTGAAATCATAGGTAAGAAACATTAAAATTTTAACTGTGAATGATAGATTTAATTTAAAAATATTTTCCTTCAGAACTAAATATAATGGGGTATGTCAGTATTGCTTTTCCTTTTAACATTTGTGTTTTTTAACTCAGGCTTACAAGGAAACACTTTCCAGGAGGGTAAAACATGCAAAAATTGAATCTTGAGTCATTTTGGTAACACACATTAAGACGATGCTCTCTTTTGTAAAGAGTTGTAATAAGTGGGCATTTTTCTGCCAACATCATCATCTGGAAGTTCAGAGAGTTGTTTACCTCAATTTCCTGGGGTTGCAAAGTAGCAACTCAAATATGTATTAAAATACTGATAAAGGCTTCAATCGCAGGGTGTAATCTTCTCAGAGCTCTTCCCCTCAGTGGGTCATTACAGTGGATAATGGAAGCATTTGTAATCTCTAGATACAATTGGACTAAATGAAATTAGATTCCCAATTTCCTTCATATGAGAATATTTCATAATGTTGTCAGCATTTATTGAGCAATAAACTGGGGGGTTTGACATTGTACAAAAGAGAGAGATACATGCAGTTCCCTCATCTCCTTTAGCCTGTCTCTAGAATGTTTATTTTTTAAATTAAATATTTATGCAGACTATAAATTCAGATGATAGGCCTGCCCAATGTTAAAAGGGTCAGTGAGGAATTTTTCCCTGAGCCATCTGCAACCTATATTAAAGAAATATAAAATGATTCTGTGTGGAAGGGGAGAGAGTGCCTGCCACTGCAACCTTCTTCAGGCAATGCTTGTCCCAAGAGATATCTGGAGCAGAAAATCATAAGAGGAAAAATTGTAGTTAAAGGAGGAAACAGTAGGCAAGTGTTACCCGTAATAATCTATATATATAAATGTATGACTCTTTGCAACTAGCCAAATGTTAATAAAAACATCTCCTTTGAAAGATGTTATTAGAGATTTTTGATAATTTTTCAATATTCAAATGCTATTAGTGAGATCTAAAGTTTTCTATTTTTATTATTCTAATTTATTTTTAACTGATGCATAAAACTGTACGTTAATGGGGTACCGTGTGATGTTTCAAAACATGCAAACATTGAGTAATACTTAGATTTAACATACTTATCTTTTTAAACATTTAACTTTTATTTGTATTGAAAATATTCAAAAATGTGTTTCTAGGTATTGAAATACACTGTACATTGCTCTTAACCATAGCCACTGTGCAACTCCACAGCATAACTTCTTCCTCCTCTCTGACTGTACAATGGTACCCATTGATGGATGTCTATCAGTCCCCCCATCACACTTCACTCTTCCTTGGCCTCTGGTCATAGCTATACTGCTGTCCTCTCCCATGCAATCAACATTTTAAGATGTTTGTCTTTAGGTACCTGGTTAATTTTACTTAACCTAATTATTTCCATTTTCAACAATTATCCTATTATTCATGTTGTCACAAATGATAGGGTTTCATTCTTTTCTTTGGCCAAATAGTAATATCCTACTGTATAAAATAATGTGACTTAATCTAATTGCCAGTAGAATATCATTTAGAAAATTAAAGTCAGAGATACTTTTAATCCCATGTGGGTGTCTGTGCATGTGTAAATAATATTATGTAATATTAAGTGTTTTTTTTTTCTTCCAAACTGCAATTGCATTCAGAAAATTCTTTCACTCCCTCCCTTTCTCTTATGCACACATGGACACATGCATGCACATGCATATGCACACACATACAATGACACCATAACCGACACACATAACATCAACTACACTGTTTCTGCAAGATAAAATAGTATTTAAACCAAATTTATTTTAATGCTCTTACATGCCTCTTATGGATAAGTATTTAAAGGATGATTAAAATTAAAACTGCTTTAAAAGGACAATATTAGATATTGTGCCCAATAAATATTTTTTAGCCATTAATAGACTGTCAACTATTCCTGTCCAGTGGTGGCATATCTATGTAAAAAGCAATGTGCAAAAGCATAAATACTTCCCCTAATTTTAGGGGATTTCCATTACTAAAATAATATTTTCATGTAAAACATGAGATTATTTTGTTAAGAGATTAAGAAAACCAAATATTCATATTGTATGAATCCTTTCCTTAAATAAAATTGATTCCTGTATAAGACTATAAAATATTCAGTCAATGCAAAGGTCACTACAGATTTACATTTCATTATCTGAGGACAAAATTGGAGTTGAGCTAAGTTTACTTAACCAACATTCCAGTTCTGGTTTTGTCACCCTTTATTTATTTTTATTTTTATTTTTATTTTTACCGAAATGAATTTTGATTCATTGTACACAAATGGGGTACAACTTTTCATTTCTCTGGTTGTGCACAATGTAGAGTCACACCTTTTGTGTAAACATACATGTACATAGAATAATGAAGGTTGTCTCATTCTACCTTCTTTCCTTCCCCTGCTCCCTCCCCTCTCCTCCCATCATGCTAAGTGAAATAAGCCAATCCCCAAAAACCAAAGGCCAAATATTTTCTCTGGTAAGTGGATGCTGATACATAACCAGGAGCGGTGGGCACAAGGGGAGGTAAGGGAAGAATGAAGGAATGTTTGTTATCCTTTATAGTAATAATTTATTTTTCTGGAAAATTTTGATGTTTACAGTAATTTGTAAATGTATATTTTTGTAACAACCATCCCATATTTTTCCTGGTATAAGCCCAGTGAGGTATTCAGGAAAATCCCCAAAATACTTAAAATGAAAGGGTAACCCAGTTAAACATCTTGATATTTTAAGGCTGTCTAGTAGTGAACTTGGGCAGGTTATGATTCATCTGTATTTCAATTCTTATTTGAAAAATGTAACAAAGTAAATCTACATCACAGCATTTTGAGGATTAATAGAGTTAATATTTCTAAAAAGTATAGAACAGTCTTCAGCACAAAAAAGCATCAGAAAAAGTCATAATTTTTATGGTTGTCATAAACAGCATCACTAATTGATGATAATAGCATTATTATGATATAGTCAAACTCGTTAGGATGAATTTTCTTTATGACTAAATTATAGTGATTTGATGAAAACAAACTATACAAAAGATTGTTTTAAAAAATGTACTACTCTCCATTTATAATATCTTACCAATAAAAGCATATTCAAACTGCACTTTGGATCATTATGTGTCTCAAATACATTTAATTAAAAAAGAAGTCATCTAACTTTTAGAATTTCAGAAATGGAATGACTGAAACAATACAAAATGCTTTCGAAAACTGTATTTTCAAAAATAATTTCTTTTGACCTGAAAATTAATCAAAGGTTCCTGATAGATAACTTTTCTCTGAGAAAAGAAATTGTCTACATGGTTCTAAATAATGATAAAATTATTGTATAGAGTTTTTACACTATAGCTTTTACTACCTACGTTTTATAAATTATGGAATTAAATGTATGCATGCTAATTAACTTGGCTAAGCTCATAATTAATGTGTGATGTATTTCAAGCTATCACCTAGATTTACTGAGTCCAAATCTCATGTGCTTTACCTGACTTCAGTAGGGCAGATGGTGGAAAGGGGTCTAATAGCAAGCTGTTTGGGAAATCTAGCCAACTCCATTCATATGAAGCATTTGCCAAGTTGTAAAGGGTTTATTCCAGGTAATTTGGAGGAATGAAATCAAGGCTATGATTTATTTATTTATTTATTTATTTATTTATTTATTTATTTATTTCATACTCTAGAGTTTGGAATACAAAGTTGCATGTCTCTGAGTACCCTAATGCCCAATTTCTACTTAGTGTTGGGTTGGTGACTAATAAAATTTGGCCATTTGGTTATCTTCTACACTAATTGATACTCCAAAGATGAAGAAAAAAATATGGCTAATTATATAATAAATTTAAGCTAGAAATTGAGGTTGAGAGCTTGCAGACTAATATTATCAAATAAAGATTTGAAAATGTTTAAAATAATTGAGCTCAGAAAAAGACAGTGAAAATTAACTCATTCATCTGGTCTGCCATGAAGCACCATAATTCTTGAACGTCTATCAAATTTCTGGAACTACATTACATTGAATTACCTAGATTATATATATATGTGCATTACATAGGCAAATATTTCTATGTGATTTTTTTCTTAATATGTAAGTAGGAAGTAAGAATTTTAGAATCATAATGAAAAGAAGAAGCAGAGAATTGAGTGAAACCTTGCAAATCAGAGTAGAAATTAAAGTAGCAGAAGATTAATTGAAGAAAAGGTACATAGAAAGATAATTATTCCCTGTGTATTTTAGATCTTCTTATTTAAAAGAATAAACCAGATGAACTATCAGCGAAGGTATCATAAATACCTCAATTAATACTTTACACATGTAAGTAATTGAGAAATGAAGCAGGGAATCTTAAAAGTGATAGAGAAAACCCATAGGACAGATATTTTCAAGGTTTTAAGAATGAAAAAAACAATGTAATGTGAGCACAGGCAGTGATTGCATAAAACTCTGTGTCCCAGAGGTTCAATATTAATAAAGAGCAAGAGTCTTAGAACTGCAGGAATAAATAATTTAAAATGCACAGATACATTCCAGGCCATCTGAGAGTCACACCTTGAAAAAATTATAAAGTAGTTTTAAATTTTTTGTAGGGAGGAATATTATAGCTTGTAAAGTTTAACAGAAGTTTAATTATTAATGACTGAAATGTGTTTGGTGCTGTATTACCCTTTTTCAGGTTTTAAGAAGTAAAGACATTCTCTGAATAACTGGTTGATGAGATTTTATTTTATTGAGACATATTTGTAAGTAAGTCTTCAGAGTTGTTCTTCTTATTGAAGTTGGCTG
The DNA here is from genome assembly GCA_020662805.1 of Glaucomys volans. NCBI lineage: Eukaryota > Metazoa > Chordata > Mammalia > Rodentia > Sciuridae > Glaucomys > Glaucomys volans. The sequence continues at coordinate 110,962 of JAJEJO010002320.1, read as the reverse complement.
GCTTTGGCCTTGGTCCCAGTGCCTGGTCTTGCATGACATGGACACCCACAGTGTCATACAGTCACATGACTACCTAGCTTAAGGAATACCTGAGACCATTCTAAAAAGAAGGTCATTCCACTTTCTAGTTCTCAAATGCTGCTTGGAAAATGGAAACATAAATGGCTTATAAACCTGTAGCTTGTCTACTAGAACAAGTCCTATAGCAATGCATGTTTCTAGGAGACATAATGAAGAAGGAATGAATTATATACAAGGAAAGTAAGGTAGAGTCTGTCGGTGATATAAAAACAGTATAGGGACAGGGGGTGTAGTTCAGTGATAGAGTACTTGCCTAGCATGTGTGAGTTCCTGGGTTCAATTCCTGGCACCAAAACAAGCAAATGATATGCCGTGGAGAAAGAGAACACCGGTTGTAGTTCTACTATGTACATAAGAATCACCAGAGGGGGCTTGGATGAAGTTCAGAGGTAGATTGCTCTTTTAGGATATGAGAGGACCTTGCCTCAATCCCCAGTAATGAGGAATCACTTGAGAAATGCTTTTTAATGTCTACATCTCTTCTCTTAAATACTAATATAATTGATCTGGGATGGAACCCAATAATTACTAAATTTGAAAACCTTTCAATTTGATCAATGAGAACTAACAATGATTATTGATAGTCATTATTTTTAAGCAATGATCATTGATAACCATTGTTTTTTATTGTTTTTTATTTGTCTGATGACATACACTGAGGTGAGGCATATTTAGGTTAGTGGAGAAGTCCAAGAAAAAGGTACGTGATTACCTTCCATATCTCCTAAAAGTCTCAGCTACCCATTCAAAACAATAAAATTTCTTCAATATGAAGTGAAACCTTTATTGCTTCCTAGAAGTAGAAAGGATGGAATAGGAATAACAAAATCATCAATGATTGGAAATGTTTATTTAATTTGTTTGATGAAGATAAATATACAATCTATGCAGATTCTATTACCCCACTATTAACTCACACTTTGCTACTTTTCCTTCTTAATGTTACAAACTAAATAAAGTTTGTAGAAAAACCACCTTTTATGTTTTAGTATTATGCCAAAATTGCAAATAGAATCAAGAATAAGATTTATTAAAATACTTCATCGGATATCCATGATATCCATGAGTAGTTGCTTTCCCAGCTACTTCCATGAATTTAATCTATGGCAAATAATATGCTCTTCAATGATAGGCAGAACCAAAAGAAATCAGAATTGTTCAAATTGCCATTTATAATGGGATGAGACTAAGAGGCGCCCAGACATGATGCATCCTGCAAAGACTATGGAAAGTAGGTGGAGAGACAGCTAAGGCCACTCCTCACATGCTTCCCCACTTTCCTATGTGCCATCCATATTATGCAACAATCAGACTGCAGGTGCACACCTTCCTCTAAGCTTTTGCTGTTTCCCCTGCTTAGGTACCTTCTCACTCCAAGTATCACTCATTCTTCACTCCAGGGTCAACTGTTATGCACCCTGTGAACTATTCAGTGAATATTGCACTCACCGTCTCCATACTTGAGATGATTAATAACTGACTCCTTCATGCTTTTGTGAACTTGTGCATTTTTATCACATTGTTTGCTAGAGTGGTGCACTATATCTTTCTTACCCTTCTTGTATTTTGTAAGTTATTTGAAAACATGAGCTTGCCTTTTCCCTTTGGCACAAGTATTCCTTTCTGGATGGACTTGAGAAGTTGTTTAATCATCCAGTTAGACACATAGTAAAATACATCTCAAGTGACCAGATGTGACAGCTCTTAAGATTGTCAAAAAGACATGAAGATAATGTGGGTCAGGTTTTCTCTTTGCATGGACTCAGATTACCAGAAGTTGCCTCTTTAAACATGTCTGAATGTTGACCATTGCCCAGAATCATGTTGGAAATGCCAAAACTCGTAATTTATTTTATAATTGCATTTGTCAAATGCTTTTTCTATGAAATCTTACCTTATATTCTTTCTTTTTATTTTGTCTCTTTCCAAAGGGAGGAGGCAGAGAAAGAGGGGAGAAGTTAGGTGTAGGACTGATGCAATGCAGAAGTAAATGGCAGATGGTTTATGAGAGACTTGGAAGGAAGGAAGATAAACAGGTAGATAGGTTAGATTTAAATTGTAGATGATGTGGTTTAAAAATACCTGCACAAATTATTTGATATCTTTCAAGGGATGAGGGATGGAGACTTACTTCCCACCTTTGGTGTGGATTATACTTCATGACTCAATTTTGCCTAATAGATTAGAGCTAAATGACACTGTGCTATTTTTGTTTGGATAAAAGGCACTGAGTCAGTTATGGTGGCACATACCCATAATCCGAGCTACTTAGTAGACTGAGGCAGAAGAATCACAAGTTCAAAGCCAGTCTGGACAATTTAGAGCAACTTGTTGCAAAATACAGCAGTATCTGGGGGTATAGCTAAACATTAAAGCTCTCTGGATTCAGTCCCCAGCACTGAAACTAAAGAAGGCCCTAAGCCTTCCTCCTCACTTACTCTGTCTTGAATCTTTCGTTCAAGATGAAAATTAATTTCATGGAATTAGCTTCCATGGCACACCATAGGACCCTCAATCTCCCCATGGGAATTGAAATTTCTTGCCAGCATTTCATGCAAGTGAATTTTCTTGCAAATGAATCATGCAGGCAGCTTCCTGATTTAAAACATACAAAAGATCTTGGCCCAAAATACCCAGCTAAGCTTCTCTTGAGTTCTTGATCGAATCTACAGAAGCTGTGAGATAAATATTTATTGTGGTAAGCTACTATGTTTGGGCAATTTATATGAAGCAATAGATGCTGTGGGCAATGAGAAATACATAGGGGGATGAAAAAGAGAAGCTGAAATATAGAAAGATAAAAGAAGCTTGCATATACAGAGAGATGTTCTTAGAGCAGTCTACAAATTCAAAAATATATGTAATAATAGAAATATAGTGGTTATTTTATATAAGTTAATTTTACCACAAGTGGACTTGTTGATAATTATTCATTTCAGATCAATCTGTAAGCTTTTCTTACCTATGCCATATTCCCTGCTCTAAATAGTCACAATAATCACACTTAATATAAAGAAGCAAAATAAGTCAAGGAATGGTTGTTAGTCCAATGTGATTTCTTATTCTAAATATTTGCTTCAAATTTTAAAATTTCAAAAATTAATATTTCACATTCATTATGAAGGTATAAGTCACAACTGTAGTCCACTTTTTTTTTTTTTTTTTTTTTTGCGGTTCTGGGAATTGAACCCAGGGCCTTGTGCTTGCCAGGCAAGCACTCTACCAACTGAGATATCTCTCCAGTCCCTAGTCCACTTTTTGTAGTACACTGATTGCAAATTTTGTTGAAGAAAATGCTAAGAACTCTAAGGCAATACAGTTAGTGTGCGAATAATATGTGAATTACCTACCCCTTTCTCTTGCACTATTCTACAGCAGAGATATGTTAAAGAACATGAAATATAGAGAGATTTTGGATGTTTTTGTGACTATTAAAAACAAGAAAAATAATTTCAAAGTGAATCATTGAAATAAATTTAAAAGTTTAAATTTTATTCTGGAACATCTGTGTTTCAGGATTCTTGGTGATGTATATCTGTGTATTTCTAAAATTGTGACTATTAAAGTGAAATATAGCTGACCTATAATTTATGACATATAACTGTTTCTATCCCCAGAGGAACTATTTATTGAATGCAGTGTGTCAACTTAAAATCATATTGTCTGTCTTAACTAGTTCCTGTTTTATGTTGATTTGCATTGCCATGCAACTACATAGTGAAATTGTAAAACTATGAAAAATACGTGTTCATTTCTATTTTCTGTAGCTCTCTTTCCATTGTCCAGTACATATTATCATATTTTAGAATTTGTTCACACATTGTGGGAATCAATTCAGTAACCTAGAAAAAAAACAAAAACTACAACTGCTTTTACCACTGGAAAGAGGACATTGTCTGATCTTCTGTCCTTCCTTGCTTCCTTCTTACCTACCTTCCATCTTTGTCTCCTTCTTTCCTTCTTTCCTTCCTCATATCCATCTCTTTTTCCCTCCTCTGCCAGTTTTTTAATATAAGGGTTTGAACTGATTTTGCACACACACACACACACACACACACACACACACACCCATAGAGGCAGGTGGAATTCTTCACCGAGGTGAAAAATGACACCATCATTTCCATTTTATATGTATATATATTCTCAGGAAGATCTAATTGATATGTTGGTCCATATGATTAGTTGTTCTTTGAACTTTTTCTTAATATCTTGCCATATATAAAAGTAATCAGAAGTATGATTTCTGACTTTTCCTTCTGTCCATTGAATGTATAAGTTATTAATGTCATTTCAACATTTAAAGAATTTCATTTTCATTATCATTAAACAATTGAGTAACTGCACTTCTTTTCCCCTTGTAATCTTTCGGTGTTCTTCTGTTAAATGTTCCTTGGCTTTCAAGACAAAATTGTCATGCTTTGGAGGCCTTGCTCCATTATTAATAGAATTCACTAAGATTTATGACTTTCTTCATTTACCAGCGTGCTTTGCTCCCAAATTAGGAACATAAGGCTAGATGAAGTTCAATTATGTCTTAAATAATAGCATTTAAGCAACTAGGGAAAACTTGGAGGGTGCAAAATAAATGTCCAGGCATTTGCTGAGTTGATTGACTGACTATATTGGTTAGAAAAATATCTTGAAGCTCATGTTATGCTGATTTCTGAGCAGACTTTTATTATTACCTGATGTAAAGAATAGCATAATATCCCGTTGATAAACCATTGTTACCTAAATGGTAAATCAAAAAGGATGTTGATTTTTCCTCTTTCCGCAATCAATTCATCTTCAATAGATCTGTACCCCAGTCTGTTCCACTTGGATTCTACAAGAGAGTTAAGTTTTACAGAAAATAAATTAGAATCATTAATTTCTAACTTTTTCTTAAGCATACACTATAGCTAACTAATATAATTCTTGATAGATATGAATAAAGTTAATATATTGCATACAATGTCTTAGGGTGCTGGAGGTTAATTTTCACAGAGACTGTTTTTCAAAAAATGTATTACTCCCAGGTACTGAAACAGTACCCACATCCCTCTTTACCAACTCAAGTCAAATAATTGAAGCTTCTTATTAAAAAATGCATCTTCAGTTACATTATAAATAGATTTTCACATATTTGATATTTGAATGTTTCATGTGCCCATTAGCATTTTTTTTGTCTCATAGTATATTTTTACCAAATTGATGACTAAGTTTATAGTGATTGGCTTATTAGAACCAAGAAAACTGAATTCCTGCTTTAGCAATCAACACTGCTTACTAACTTACATTTGTTTTTTCTTTAAGACTAAAGTATAGTGTCTACAAAAATAAAGATGTTTGCTGAAGAAAAATATTGTAACAATTGTTAATATTTTATATGAAAGAAATATTTATAATTTATTTTCTCTTATATAAAATTGTTAAAGTCTGTGACTTCTTATACTATATTAGACTGCAGTAAAGTAGCATCTGATTTAATACCACAAAATACATTTAACTGTTTTAAGAGCAATGGATGAATATAGCGAGGTATTCCACCAAGTGGTCTATGGTCTGGCATTTGAATGATTTCAGGAATCACAGTTCTATGGCCCTCTTTTGTGCTGGTTGACAATGTGCAGTAATAGGTTCAGATAGACTAATTTGTGCCTAAGTGATAGCTAATATATCTTCCTCCCAGATAGTATTTAACTTGATTAAAATGGACAGGTCAACATAAGGCATTTCAAGTGGGAATTTCAAGCACCATTGAAAGCTAATTGGGCAAGACAAAGCTTCTAAAGAAAAAAGTACATGGGGAGTTGCCAACATTCTAACATGATGTTATGAAAAAATTGTATTTGCTTCACATCTGATGCAGGCACTTTTGTCCTGTTCAGTGATGCTGCCCAGGGAGTTGCTTTCTCAACTTGTAGTTTCTCCCATTACTCATTAGTAAATTGGAAAAAAAAAATTTCAGTGACACCTCACATAATGTGATCATGTGCACCATGTGTTTCTAAAGTTTACAGTTGATAGAGTGTTTAAAACAAAACATGTGAAAGTATAATAAAGTATTTTCCTTTCTAACATTTTCCTATAAAAGAAAAATAAGCAAGCAAACTAATTATAAACATATACAACATAGGGTCATAAGTTTGATTGATTACACAGGCCCCACAGGTATTAATGTATATTAGTGAAGAAGTAAGACAGAATAGCTTAAAAATCTGAGTGTGAAAGACTTCTCAGAAGGCATTCAAAGTCATATTTGAAAACAATGTTAGAGGCATAACAACATATCCCTAATCTGGGTACTTTAGCCAGAGAGTACCAGTTTGTAATCTCAGACAGAAAAATTCATTGCTGAACTCTGTCTTAATTTTGAGTATGTTTTAAAGTATTTTAAAACTCATCATGTGGAATTGTCAGAACATACATGAGTGACTATGTAATAAATTCCCTTTCTGTTTTGGTTATGTTTGTGACAACAAATTTTGATCATAAAGTTGTCTCTCTAACTACCGTAATAGGATCACAATTTCTTATTATTTATGAGATAATGTGTCCCCCAATAGTACAGAAGTAAATTAAATTTAAGTCCATGATTCTTTTTAACACCTGACTCATCTGTTCTCTCTCCAGGGGAAAGGATTAAATGTGCTGTGGTTTATTTTTCTTTTTGATTATATGTTATTAGAGAACATTAAGTGCTCTCTTATCTAACATGCATAAAATAGGATTGTTCTTAACATGGTACCTTCTACCAATGAATTAGATTATCTTTGCTTTAAAAGCTACCCAAATATGTCCTTTAAAGAAAAAGAAAACTATCATAGAAAAATGATTATAAAGATTACAGAAGATACCTAAACAAAAATAGTTACATAGGAAAGGTTTTCAAAAAAGAAATAATAATTTTGAGTAACAATATAGTTGCTGAACATTTTAAGTAATGAAGCAAAATTCTTTATCAAGCAGTAAACAAATTAAGCTATTCTTGCATTCATACACTTTTACCATATTCTTTACCACTTCAGAAATTATATTTGCTAAACTTGTAAACAATGAAACAATCTTTTCACGCCTCCAAGTTTTGTTTTCTTTTTCGTGCTTCCCCACTCTCTCTCCTCTCCTTTCCTTCCCTGTTTCTGCAGGGACATCATTATCCTTCACTCTGGCAAGGTCCACCCTTTTCATTTTATTCTCACATATGTGTTGCTGCTTACCAATTTTCAAAGCATCAGAAGCACTGACACAATTTGTCTCCAAAATGATGAACCTCACCTTTGCAATAACCACTGGTGAACTGACTTTTTATTTCTGCTTGTGTTCTCGAGTAGTGGGATGTTTTTTCCTTCTTCCCTGTACTTATTGCTCAATAATTAGAAAGCTAAAGCTCAATAATTAGAAGCTCAGCAGCTTCTCCTAATTTTTTTACCCAGTGCTTGATCAGTATTAACATTACCCTCCTTACCACTATCACACTTGGCTCCTGCTCTCTTCTCATACTCCTTCATTCTTAATGTGGGTGGGGGTATCTTATGTTTCCTACTACATTAGACTGAGCAATTTGAACAGAAGCTAGGTATGTTTTAGCATACCTATCCATGCATAGCACAATTCCTCCTTTACGTGGTAAGTCATCAATAACTTGTTATACTCTAAATGTTTGTATACCCCAAATTGATATGTTAATTCTTAATTGTTGCCATTACAGTATTAGGAGTTGGGCCCTTGGGACTAGAGCTCTCATGAATAGTATTAGTGGCATTATAAAATGCCACACTTTGACTCGCCCCTTTTGCCATGTAGGAACACAAGAAGGTATCTACCATTTATGAGCAAATAGGCCCCATTGCTAGACTCCAGATTTGTCACCAACTTGATTTTGGACTTTCTGTTCACTAGGCCTATGAGAAATAAATATTTGCTTCTATAAACTACCAGGTTTGGTAGTTTGTTATAGCATTCTTCATGAAGATATTATTTAACTATCAAACAGTATTTAGAAAACTATAGCATTTCTATACCAGAAATCTATTCAGAGTTAAAATGCCTACTCTGGCTTTGATACTGGGTTTTTAGGGCATAATTGGTAATTGGTCTATATTTCCAAGACAGGATTAGTAATGATTATAAGTGCAGATTTGGACATCGAAGATCACTGTTATCAAATATGATAAATTTCAAAATGCAGAGTAATTATAAATGGCAAGACCCTTGTAGGATGCTGGAAAACAAGAATATAAAGAGTGTTCCAATGAAAAATATTGATCAAAGCAATTGTCAAAATGTGGGTTGGGCTAAAAATATCACAAAAGTTCATTATCTTCTTTATGATTTTAGTTTTCCTTTGCCTTTCTTATTTCTTCTTTTTCAAGCACTACACTAAACTAGATATGTTGTTATTAATTTCCCTTTTCAGAAAGACTATGAAATAGGTCTACTCATATGCTACTAGGCAGATGAAGCATAAGAAACTGAGAAATCAAGAAAACTGAAGTTGCACAGCTAATATATGGCAAAGCTAGGATATCTTACTTAAGTCTCATGCCCAAACTCAACTTTCTAGTCCCTATAACCTTGCCTCAGAAAATCTAGGATAATTTCCCATAAGAAAGCTGTTATCTGTGTCTCGATATTTTATCTGACCGCTAGGTGAGCTTTGTGGATGACCAGAAAATGGAATGTTGATCAATTGACATGCTTTCTCCTTAGCGTCCTCCTCTGAAGCATTCTGGTGGGAAAATACTGGCTTTAAAGATTGTAGTAGAATGAATCATCTGGACTATAACCTTCTTACCATGCTAATTGTTGAATTTGTCCTTATTTTATTGTATTGTGAAACACATTTCACATTTTACTTTCCTAATTTAGATTTGGCATAAAGAGATGAGATGAAGCAGGAAATGTCTGAGGAAGGACCAACATGCATGAAATGTGTATAATCCTTTTAGAATGAAAGTAACGTCTTAGTTCATGTGACTCAGGGTGATAGGGTCTCTTGTATATACATGTTGTGAAGAGAGATGTTATTCTCCAAAATATATGTCCTCACTCATCTACATGGAAAATAGCTTTTGGGTATGTTTGTATATGCATGTATGTGCGGATGCATGCACATATACCATTATCCTTCGGTATCCAGGGGTGTTTATTAGTTCCAGGACTCCTGTGGAAAACATAATACACTGATACTCATAGCCCTTTCAAAAAATTGCACAGTATTCAGTATTCATATATAACCAAAATACATCTTCTCATATATTTTGAATTACATTAGTACTACTTATAATACCCAATGCATTGCAAATACTGTGTAAATATTTGCTGTTTGTAAATATTATTTGTCAATGTTTGTATTGTTTGGGGAACAATGAAAAGAAAAATGTCTGTTCAATTCACAAGCTCATTCTAAGGTTACCTACACAGTCCATGGAGGACTTGAGGTGAACAAAGCTCAGAGTGCTATCCACTGTGCTTCTATGAGATGGCAGGAGGCTCCACAGGGTGAACCTGTACATCACTTAATTTGTGTGGATTCAGTGTAGTACTCAGTGCATGCCATATTCAAGTTTGTAGTTTGGAACTTTGGGTATTTTTTTATTAATATTTTTGAACCATGGAGCAAAACCCATGAATATGGATGGTGAATTCTCTACATGTCTTTGTGTAATGTACATGCACGTATTTGTTGAATGATTATCTCTGGCATAGACTTAGATATTCTTTTACTACTCTATATCATGATGATTAATCCTAAAAGGATGAGGATGCTAAACTCCCTCAACAATTACCTTTGTCTAGAATACAGCTTCACTGAAATGTTTTCCTTCATAGGCACCAGTTATTACCAAGACAGTGCACACAGAATCATTTTGGCAACTGCCTCCTTCATATACATACACAGTTCTGCCTATGTCCACCTTTTTAAAGCCAAATATTCAATAATTTAGTGAAATTTGGTTAAGGTAGGCTAGGATGGGGGAAGAAATGATGTTTTCAACTACTAAAATACCTTATGTTCTGCTGGATAAAAGTCCAGTCTTCTCATTGCACATAGAGATCAATTATTTTTCTGGATAGTGTAAAGATGAGTAATGAACTGCTCATATTTTCTTACAAACACAGTGAATTGTTGTATACCCTTGATTATTAAAGGGCCTATCACATTTGAAGTCTGGGGTAGAGTTCAATTATTGATCACATAAAGTCCGACTTCTACAACCACATGAAGTTTTAAAGTATGCCACAGATCAAAATGATGGAACCAGAAACTCACACCAAGTCCAGTATGGAGAACAATTTACAAAATGCTTCAAATATTTTATCTGCTCAGATTAGGAATTCAACTACTATCTTGTTAATGGAATTCTAAGGAAAGAAGAGTCATTTCTATGTGTTGCAACTGCCTGTTATCAGCATCCAGAGGAGGCTTGAGGACATTCTATAGATACTGCAGGTTCAACTTTATAAAACATTACTGAAATAGTTGTGGATTATAATAGTGTGTACTCAGTAGCACTGGAAAAGTAAGAGTCCTCTGTTCTTTCCTAAGAGCACAGGGGCATCTGTGATGAAGTCATTATGGGTTCCATTCTTTGACTTTCCTAATTAGACCTGCAAACACCCATCTTTTAATCAAGCTGCTGAAATGATGAATGTCTGAAGTGACTCAGGATGCCCAGTTGTGATAGCTCTTCATCACTGTGACCAAAATACCCAATGTGTGTGTCGGCTTTTCATTACTGTCACCAAAATACCTGGTAAGAACATTTTAGAATAGGAAAAGTTTATTTTGGGCTCACAGTATCAGGGTTTCAGTCCTTGGTAAGCCAATTCCTTGATCTGGGCCTGAAGTGAGGAAGAATATCATGGCTGAAGGACAGGGCAGAGGAGGCTTCTCAACTCATGGCAGCCAGGAAGCAGAGAGAGAGAAGGCAGGGACAAGATACAGTCTTAATTGCAAACCCCCAGTGACCTACTTCCTCCAGCCACACCCACCAGCCTGCAATTACCACTCAGTATTTTATTTAAATTAATGACCCATCAAATGGATTAATCCACTGGTGGAATTAAAACTTTCATAATCTAATCTTTTCATCTTTGAATATCAGTGCATTGCTTAACACATGAGATTTTGTGTTGACAATTCAGATCCAAATCATAACCCTAGTCCTGAGAGACATTACTAAGAACTTCCTTTATACAGGAGGAGATATGTGTACTATTCCAGTCTTCTGATGAACCTGTGGAAAAATAAAATCACATCTCTGGAATTGTCTTCAAACTGCAAATGCACTGGTTTGTAAAATAAAGAGATGGATTGAGTTAGAATAATATCAAATTTTTCTGGAGGTTAGAAATAAAAGTCAATCAATAAAACACTCACACAAGAGACAGTTGAACATCAGTTAAATGGAGAATGGAGTAAATCACATGATTATATCCCCTATTCTGGTTGGCAGGTGGAGCTTAAGGAAACTTTGAAGCCAGACTATATGTCCTATGGAGTCTTTCTGGTTATAAATACAGCAGTTTGCTCATCATCAGAGTCCCTAAGAGTATAAGAAATCTACCAGTGTATTCTAAACTTTTGCCAGAAAAAATTGGTAAAAAAACAGGAAATAAGAATTGGGGAATGAGGGACATAAGAAAATCAGCATGAAATTTCTGATTCACATGATGCTGCTATATTTACAGAGGAATGGAGGGGTGAAGGGACCAACCTATGCAAACTTGCAGCTTTTGGAGGAAATCTTAGATAAATGCTTCAAATCCTTTTTCTTGTTATTTCTTGTTATTTTCTTAGACCTTGTTATTTTCTTGACACTTGAAGGGGTCTGAATGGACTAACAGATGGAAGCGTAAAGGGCCAAGTTCATGACAAATTTTCACATATATATATAATTATATTGAAAAGCAATACATTATTTGCAAGTTATAGAATGTGCATTTTTGCTCTCAGTATTCTATTTTAAAATGTATCTATTTGACATGCATTATTAATATTTTCCTCCCTTGTATTTAGGTTCCAGCTAAGTCATAAAATATTAAGGTATAGAATATTTTCATCACTCATATAACCAGAGGTTGTGTGAGTTGTGAGATATTTGAATGTAATGGACTAGTAGCTTTGTGAGGGTGTTGTTTTGATTTTTAAACCTATCACAGAATTAACTTACACAGTAATAATCAACTTTTCTTGCATCAATTAATTTACATGCAGATGTATTTGTTTTGAGAAACTCTTTCAAAAATGTAAGTAAAATGATTAGCCTCTTCTTCCTGGGGATGAAATTGAGGAATAGAATTAAAAATATATATTTGGGAAATTTAGATTTATATATATATATATGTATATATATATACATATATATATATATATATATATTAAGTGTATTAAACTTCATTATTTAAGAAATACAATGGACGCTCACAGTATTTCAGGTTCTGAGAAAGACAGTATTTTTCTAAAAGAGCAATAGACACACATGCACACACACATTCTCTCATACACATACACATATGTAGAGGAGAGAAAGAGAGAAACTGAAAGGATACCAAATAATTCTGGAAGATGAAAGCAAAAGTAAAGTATAGGGAGAGAATGTTGGAGTAGAAGGCATGAGGTTTCTAATATACAAAGTGCAACTTTCTTTGGGAAAGAAGCAATGCTTACGCATGACAGAATTTAAAGCACACAGAGAACTTTGATATTGAATTTTGTGCTTATTACCATACAGGTTTGGATATATATGAATCACTTTTTATACTAGCATTATTGTTCTTAGCATCAACTTAGAAATCTGTTCTTCCTAAGTGTACATATTATATTATACTAAGCATAGGTTAGTCCATAGTTTTCTTCAAATGATTACAAATCAGTAATCTTGCTTTTGTCCATAAGAGTCAAACTTTAAATTTTGCACTATATTTATTACCCTTCACCAGGGAAACAGAACATCATGGAATTGGTCTCTAGGGGTTTGGGTAATATTTATGGAATATAAATTCTGCAGTCTGATACAAAACTATGCCAGGCTGAAAATCTTAAACTTGTCAATCAACATTACTGAATGCAGGTGAACTAATTTTAATTGAATACATTTTTTATATTTGGATTCAATAAAAAATTCCACAGTTTATTTGAAAAGGGAAGCCATAGATGTAATTGTAATTGATAATCCCAACTCGGTAATGTACAAAGGAGCAGTTCTCTTAACATAAGCAAACAACAGCAAGCAAGAAGATAATATGAAATGTGTTTGTGAGCTCCTCTTGAGCTAAATAAGAGAAAAGGTTATTATTTCAGCAGTTGTTATTTATTGAGTAGTTACTATGTACTAGGCACTGAGTTAAGTAAATGCATATACTAACTTTGCAAATGTAATGGAGCTAGTACTATATACACATTATATAAAATAAAATACCAAACACAGAACCTTGTTTGTTGCAGTTTATGTAGTTAACTCAATAGCTTTCAGATAGACTCTCAGCTTAATAAACTTTCCCAAGATATTCTTTGTGTGTCTGGAAAAGAGGCATTATCAGCTTATATGAGCCTAAGGCTATGGGAGAACCAGCAGGTACATGTGCATCCTTTGGGCCTTGGTTCAGCTGCAGTTTTTTGTCTTGAATTTTTTTCTTTTGTTTTGTTTTGTTGACTTCTGTGGGTTTGCTAGCTTTCTGAACTGAAAACATCACAGAAATGGCTGGTGAATATATGGTTTGTGCCCATGCTTTGACCAGGGACAAGGATCTCTCTTAAGCATACTCAGCCCCTTCTCAGTTCTTGTAGGGATCAATGACTTCTCACAGTTAAGCTACATTTTCTGTTCTACTTCTAGATAGTAAGTAGATAGGCCACTCACTTATCTCTTACCAGGGAACTCCCCACAGCAAGTCTCTCGAATGAAGCACCTCATCCTATGCATGGCACGTTTGGTCTTTGGGACACTACATCTTCCATATCAAAAGTGCATCCAGGATGACAAAATGGCACCATACTGGCTCTCTTTGCACTGTGTCATAATGAATATCTTTTCTGTTTTAAATTGATACAGGATCATCATGTATGTGATTGTTTCACCCTGTTCTCTCTTACTTGTGTGCACAAACACACACACCTCACACAACCACCCCAAAATTTCACTTTTTCAGCCATCTCAATCTAAGAAAACCTCTAATTTTCAATTACTTTAGCACAAGATGGGGAAACCATACAATAAAAGACCAACTCCTGGAAATTCATAACTTTCTTCAATTCATTCTTCTCCCTGTGATTAATTCCAATTTGGAAGGAATCCCCTCAAGTCACCTTTCGGCCATTTTGAGAAGGTACCTCCATGGGTCTTTCGGTCAAATTCCTGAGCAGTATCAACAAAATAGCACAAAGTGTTCTGAAGATTCAAAGTCAGTTCAGGCTGGAATTCTTTAGTCTAAGCACAGGTGCACACACACTTCTCTGAGGCCTTCACAGAAAGGGGAACCTTCTGGACCCAGTTCCTTTCTGTAACCAGGATCACGAGTCTGAGATCCATCAGCACCTTCCACCTATGACCATCAAAAATTCCAAGGTGACTACAATGCTTTTGTTGAAAAACAAAGACAGAAGTCTTTTCTCTATTGCATAGTCACCCAAGTTTGTTTGTCCTTTTAAAAGTTCTCTAGTTTTCCCTCTGTCTCCATACTTCTATGAAACCATTTGAATAAATCCTTTGGAAGACTTTTTTGGTCTGTTTTGTAATATTTTATCTTGGTACTAAACATAAATGCCTCTGGCTATAAGATAAAGTTCTCCTGTAACTGATTTGGAGACCTTAAAAACAGAAATACTGCCTGCTTCTTAAATATATAAATGATTTATGAAAAGTGAAACATTTTCAGACTGGTGAAATATTTCTCCAGTGTAAACACAACAGCACACTTATCTAGAGGCTTCAGAACATCTCCTTATTGATTCCATGTGTGGTTATTAAATGACTCAATTAATGAGTATATAGTTGCATATCTTTGATGATAAATGCCAATTTTATTCTATTAATTAGTTACCTGTGCAATGAATAACATTATGAAACATGCTTTGTAATGTTCTTTTTTAAAATATTTATTTTGAAGGATCGTATTCCTATACAAATGCTTTGGAACCTATAGTGTAAAATTACGTTGTAGTAATTTTATGATATACACTGTCATATATGATTTACAATGTCAGAGGACAATGGTGTACACTCACAATAAGGGTGGCATCTTTTATTGATTTCTCTTTTTAGTGCTTCTCATTCAAAATACATTTGTTGCTAAAGCTGAAGAGGGTGCTTTGTTTTTTTTAAACTCATCTGTTGAAGTAGCACTTTCTTTACTCTGAGGGGCTTCACATTCTCTGGCCACGTAAACCAAAGCATGCTGGAAAGCAGTGTGAGAATTCAGTAGCTAGTTCTATAGAACCATGCAGGGGGGCAAAGGGGGTTACATGTTCTGGCTGAGTGCTGTGTGACAGATGTTTGATTTCTGATTTGTCAGGCTTATAACTAAGGTTTATACTGACCTTAATCTGGAGAGAAATTGCACACATGTGACTTTAAATGGAGCACTTACATAGGCATCCAGAGACTTAAGAATTGGTCTAGTGCAAACACTCTCCCATAATTTAATTTATTACTACACAGTCTGAGCAGTGATGAAAAATTTTTACACAATGCCCTTCGCCAACTTCATCAAGGCGGCTAATAACTTACATGTCTAAGTGGCGCCTGTTGAAATAAACTTGGATTGAGTGTAGAACTTGGACTATCTGCCTCCTTGAGACTTTTTTTAGTTTTAATTAAATGTCACATTCAAAATAAGTGATGAGTGACCTATTTCTGATGTCCTAATGCACTCAGGGCCTCACTAGCATGTCAGCACAGATTGCTCCACTCATCCCTCAGACAACACTCCACAGCCTGCTCAGCATGAAAGCATCATTTCTACTTTTATTTACATTAATATGAAAATATGGGACAGATGGTCTTAATTCTTCCTGCTTTATAAACTCGAATACATCACATGAAATAATTTTACTCTAATAATGAAGTTTTTCTTTTTGGTTCTGCAATGAAGTTTATTGCTCTGCAATGAGTTGCATATACATTCACTTCTTGAATTTATTGAATTTTATTAAATTAAAAAAGTGGATTTTATCAAAAGACATTCTATTAGTTTCAAAGCAAAAATATGTTCCAATCAGCATAGACTTCATTTCACATATATCTTCTCTTTAGTGTGATACCTTAATTACTTAGAAAGTCCAGGTATTTACAGGCATGACATATGAGGGATTCTCAATAAATGTGTCCTGGATTGAGTTTTGCTGGAGGCTGTGGTTCAATGACTGATGACAGGTAATGACCCTACACTATTTTGCCTGACATTGTTGTCTTCTCAAACTTGTCATTTCTTGGCAGGCCCGTACAGATTTTCTCATCTTTACTTTTAGTTCTTTCTTTCTTTGGTTAAACCTATTTGTTGTTCCTTTTCCGCACCGAACAACAAAGGTTGAGTGCCTTCCCCGGACCAGCCAGGGAGGCACGGGGTCAGGCAGGATGGTGAGCGTCGCGGCTGAAAAAACCCACACCAGCCGGGAGTCTGTCCAGCAGTAATCTCAGTTTAATGGAGGAGGGGAGCAGGTATATAAGGGGAAAGAAACAAAGAAAGAGAGAGGGGTACCTGCAGGGCCAATCACCTTAAAGGTAAACAGCCCATGCAGCACACATCAAAACCTGCAGGACAAAGGTCAGAGCTGCTCACGTTCACAGAGGTCGAATGGGCCAATCCTAGGCCACCACCTTGGTGGTACCACTGGTGAGGGGGGCTTATGCCCCGAGGGTGGTGTTGTTGCGGTCGCCATCTTAAGGTGTGTCCCTACACCTATTTACCCTTTCTTTTCACCTACATGACCTCTTTGAACATCAATTAATTCCTGATTACCAATCATCTAGATGACATTTTCTTATGTGAAATATGTCAAAATTGAAACATACAAAATTGTGCACATAGGCAGTACCAAAGAATCAAATAGGAGTGAAATATTTACTGAAATGTCAATGTTATTAATTTAATTCTCACAATCTTTGTAGGTTATGCAAAAAATATAATAAACAAAATAAAAATAGATTCAAACCTAATTTTTATTGGTTTGAGTTTTTTAAAATTTCAAGAAGGTTTATACATAGGATTAGAGTTTGTTGTTTTCTTTTTATTGTAGCCTCAATTTATTTCTACACAAATATTTTAGAATGGATTTTCCTCCATAATAAGTGCCCAATGAATAAAGTAAGCTAAAGTAAAAAAAGCATAGACTCTAAGTATTTGGAGTCTAGTGAAGAAATACATGTGTGTAGGAAAGTATGTGTTAAGTACTACTGAAGACTAGTATTCAAGCTAAAACACCTTTCCTTCAATCAGCTTTTACTTAAATACTATATGTAAATCTGCATAAGAGAATATACATCTTTAAGATAAAATATACATATGAATGTATTTGCATATTAAAATACCCCCAAAAATTAACATACTACAGTAACACAGCCACATCAATGTTTATAGCAGCTCAATTCACAATAGTTAGACTGTGGAACCAACCTAGGTGCCCTTCAACAAATGAATGGATAAAGAAGGTGAAATACTACTCAGCCATAATGAATAATAATATTATGGCATTTGCAGATATAATGTGAAAAGCAAGAAAGAAGGAAGTAGGGAATATTTCCAGAATTTTCTAATAGGTTAACTATTGTGTATATTGTATTTTGATTTGGTTGAAAATAGGACTATGAAATCAGATCATGGTTGAATTGTTAACAATCTTATGTGTAAAATGTGAAGGAGGTTGGGTTTATCTACATACAATAGGTAATATTTTTGTACTCAAGATTGATGAACAGATTAGACCAATACACTCCAACCAGATGCTGATCACATTCTATTGTGCATATGTCCAGGTGGAGGAAGTTGTTAAACTGTGGATTGTGATTCAGTCAGTTAGAACTGAGACTTGAAAATCTGCAGTAGAAAGCAGCTCCTTGTTGAGATCAATGGCATTGGATCGGGGGCCACTTTCCGAGTAGCAATCTTTAGAGCAAACTGTAGCACGAAGAAGAAGCTACTTAAAAATGGAGAATGCTGGGCTGGGGATATAGCTCAGTTGGTAGAGCGCTTGCCTTGCAAGCACAAGGCCCTGAGTTCAATCCCAGCACTGAAAAAATAAATGGAGAATGCTACTTGCTACCCCAGCTATATTGGATCTGATTTCTAAAAATGGGACTAAATCAAAGAAAAATGCAAACTAGGTATAGATACACATTGCAAATAAATATATATATATCAGAAAAATAAATACAAATGAGCATTCATACATGTGCACATATGATTATATATTCAAACACATGCACACAAAACTTCTCCAGATGTTTCTGATTAACCCAATGCACACCATTTGTTGGACTAGGCTAGCAATGGTGAGCAATAAAACTAAGGCAGTGTATATGAAAACTGGCATATGTGAAAGACATTTAAAGGGAGAGTAGGTAGGATTTCGTGACTGTTTATATTTGAGAAAAGGGAAGGAGATAAAATCTTGGATATTTCTCAGGTTTTGTGGCAAAAGAGACTTGGTAGGTAATAAAAGCATCACCTAACATAGAGAATACATAATGATATAAGAGGGTCTACAGGTGTAGCCAAGTGGTAGATCAGCACATACAAGGAACTGGACTCAATTGCCAGCATTGAAAAAAAATGACTTTTGATGTGATTACTCAAAAAAAAATCACATTTTATAAGTAAAGTAGTATATTTCATGTGAGAAAATATGATTCACAACTTCAAAATTGAATGTATGATCCCTCTCTTTCTCTTTCTCTCTCCATAGGTAAAAAATAGAAATGGAGATAGTGAACATGTGGCAGCTTGAGTTTGAATGCTTACAATGAGAGAAATGACACAGAACACATTTATACATAAGAAACACTTAGTAAAGTGGTTAAAGACACAAATATTGGGTGCAAATATCTGGGTTCATGTCTGGTTTTGCCATACCTTGCCTGGGTGTCCATTAGCAAGTCACGGCACCATCCTTTGTCTCATCTTTCAAATTTAAGGATGACCATTAATAGGAATAGTGAAAAGAGCAAATGAATTATGGTAGTATGCTACTTTAAAGAGTTTTTAGTACATAAAAAAATATCATAATGTGTTTGCAGAAGGAGGTACCTAGAACTCCAGGAAAAGAAATAAACAGGTTGCTAAAAAACACATGTAAAGGATATGTCAAAGAAGAGGTGTAACCCAAATCACCTATATATGAATAGTCATGAAAGCAAAGCAAAGAATAAATACATATATGTCAAAGAAAGGAATGATTAAAGAACAAAGTGGGTCAGGCACAGTGGTGCACACCTCTATTCTCAGCTACTTGGGAGGCCAAATGAAGAGGATCACAATTTTGAGGTCAGCCTGGGTATGTTAGCAAGTTCCTGAATCAAAATAAAATGATAGAAGGGCTGGAGATGTAGCTCAGTGGTAGAATACCCCTGGGTTCAGTTCTCAGTACTGCAACAAATAAAAGAAGGAAGGAAGTAATATCTCATATTTTATTAAATAAAATAAAAATTATAGATAAAAGATACTGTCATGTTTGAAAATTAGAAGATTTTGGTTTAAGAATGCTAAGCTTATTAGTAGAATAGAGAGAACAGAATTAAGAATGAATGGAGGCTGGGGAGGTAGCTCAGTTGGCAGAGTGAGGACCTAGCATATGCAAGGCCCTGGGCTCAATCTTCAGTACCACCAAAAAGACAAAGAAAAAAAGAAACAGCAAGCAATATAATAAATTGAGGCCTATAGTTTTTGTATTTTTAAAGATCATATGATGAACTGAATTAGAAAGTGCCATATTGAGAGAAAAACAAAGAGGGTTGTTTCTCCATATATTATTTATTTACTTATTTTTGTTTTTATTATTTGCTTCTGTTATGATTATGTACAGCTTAGGATGAAATTGTGTAAACAGTGTTTACAGTGTTACAGGAATGGTCAACAGAAACTAGCATTAAGAAAGGAGACCAGTCGGGCGTGGTGGGGCACGCCTGTAATCCCAGTGGCTCAGAGGCTGAGGCAGGAGGATCGCTGGTTCAAAGTTAGCCTCAGCACTGGTAAGGTGCTAAGCAACTCAGTGAGACCCTGTCACTAAATAAACTACAAAATAGGGCTGGGGATGTGACTCAGTGGCCGAGTGCCCCTGAGTTAAATCCCTGGTTCCAAAGAAAATAACAACAACAACAAAAAGAATGGAGACCAATTTGTCTTAAAGCTATTCAGATAATCTTTCAACTGAGACATTTGTTTTCCTAACTTTGGATGAGTCCAAAGAACTTGGTAGACATAAGGCATGAAGATAGAAAGGAATTACACTAAAATGCTTTGCTTTGTTTGGGTGAAATTACTTGTAATGATTGAAAAGAATTTTAATAAAGTATTTAAGTCAATAGTTTTCTCAAAATGGATCATGAGTGTTTCTCCCTTAAATGTTCCAAAATTACTGAATTTTCTTGGAAATTGGGGCATCTAATAACCCACATGATCTGCTGTAATACATTGCCAAGAACATTCAATAATAAACAATGGAGGATGACTAAAAATATGCATTCTTCTGTGACAATAAATACAATTTTTAAGTATGTTTTCAATGAAAAAATCATATTTACTTGGTGCAATCAATGATTTTTGAGGACCTTTTAAATGTAATATTTTTGGAAATTTTCTATAATTACCAACCAACACCTTGATCTTCTAGCTTTCTTGATATGGAGGTCTAGGGCATGAAGGTATTTACCTGCAAAATGTTATAAGTCATTGCAGCAAGACAAACCACACCCTAAAATTATCTCTGTCTATTGAATTCTAAGTGAATCCAAGTCTGCTTTATGTCAGGAAGGTAGAAGACTAATCAGTTTTTAAATCTCTGCAGGTGAAAAACTGACCATTTTAAATGCCACTGCTAAATGTATCAAATTGCACAGGGTTCTTGGCCTCCTGATGAAATTCAGAAATGACAATGACTTAATTTTGTTTTATTCCAGGAAATTAAGAAATTGTCCTTTCATTAGCTTCCATTTTGTCTAAATGCTTACTTAAATTATAAATACCAATTTATGTTTTTTTTTTTTTAACAACTGTTATTGTTATAATACTGCCTGTGTTCCATTTTGAGGAATGATTTTCATTTATGGAATAAATTTTGGCTTCATATTTCCCTCCAAATTGATTGAATTGAATTGTCCAAGATTCTGTCTCCCATTGTTCTGTCACATATAAACATTTGTACTTAAATTATTTCTCCTGTTGGTGTCCCGGGCGTCCCAGAAGTAGAAGATCTTCACATCTTTAATTTCCTCTTCATCATTACGCTCATTCATCCCAAACATAGCTTACTTTGAATTGTTACATCCATTCCTACTTCTCCACCAGTCAACACCAATCACCCAGCTATTAGTCACTACCTACCCCATAGTGCTGATTTATCTACCTCGAGACCAATCAGTCATCCTACCCTTAGACCAATATTTACTAAATGCCAATTTTTCTACTTATAAATCATTAGTGGGCAAAAATTTAAATCCAAACATTTTACAATGGCTTTTGACATCCTCCATAATCTTTTCCAAATTATTTCTCCAATAATATCTCAGTAGTAGTCTACATGAGATAAATCTCATTTCTATTATTCCACTAATGTCCTGAATGGCCCTCAAAAATTTCTGCCTTACCTGATGTGAAATGTCTTCACTCTTTCTGTCCTTTATTGTAATACCTACCGCATCCTCTTGGTCCTTTTTAAGTTTTATGGTCCTCTGCAAAAACATTTTGATCACAAATCTCATAAAGACCACCATTTGTACACACCATCCTATTTCTCATAAATTTGTGTAGTTTATTTTTCTCACAAATAGCTGGAAATCCCTTGACATTGGGAATTGTTACTTACTTTTTTTGCATATCTTAGCATCTAGAAGAGTGATTTTTTTAAGATACATGTTGTCCATAAAGAATCATAGTCCTATGCCCAAGATTACTTTTAAGATTGTTATTATATGCATTTCTTTGAGAATCATTCACAGAGCACAAGTAATCATGGCTTCACTTTTTAGTCTTTGTGATTACAGCTCTATCTTGTGGTAAATACAAATTTTCTTTTGTGAAAATATTTACTAATGTTTATGCTTTCTCTTATGATTTCTCACCCCCAAGTCTGATAAAAAATGACACATTGATTTATGTTGAATATAATCATTTTTAAATTGTTTTATTTGTTCATTTTAGATATGCATGACAGTAGAGTATATTTTGACATACATACATGGAATATAACCTACTCTAATTAGAATCCCATTCTAGTGGTTGTACATGATGTGGACTTGCACTGGTTGTGTATTGAGAGTCTCACTAGGTTGTTGATACTGACTTTGAACTTGCTATTCTCTTGCCTCCTCAGTAGCTGGGATTATAGGCAGGTATGCACCACCACTCCAGCCTATTTTTTAAACTGGGGTCACAATAGTCAAGATATGGAAACAGTCTAGGTGTCCTTCAAAGGATGAATGGATAAAGAAAAGTGGTATGTATGCACAATGGAATATTACTCAGCCATAAAGAAGAATGAATGAATCATTTAATCATTCATGAAAATTATATGCAGCTAATTTATGTACTATTAAACCTTCACACTTTTCTTCAAAGGTATTATATCTATGTCAAATACGTAAGTGTAACACATCAAAATTACAAAATTTACCATCAGTATACAAGATTTTATTTTCAAACCACAATCCTAACAATTTATTCAAAATTAAATAATGACCACATAATATCTTCTTTTATTTCTTCTTACCTAAACTGTAATGCTAAAAATAGAGAAGACATAATCTGGATAGATGTTAAATGTCTCATTTCTTTCTAGCTTTTTCCAATCACAGCTTTTTGACTTGGTAAATAGTTTAGTTTTATTCTGACATTTGGGTTCAAAATCCATCATTTGGAAGCAGACACAGGTCAAGACTGATCACAAGAAATTCTGGAAGTTAAATTATCGCCGTCTTTGTTGCCCACAAAGACGCGATCCCCTAAATGTGTATGCAGCTCTTTATCTTGCGCACCCGTTCGTTTCTTTCCCGTTCCTTTCCCGTTTCCTCCCTCTCCCGTTTCATCCCGTTTCCTCCCGTTCCTCCCGTTCCTCCCGTTTCCTCCCGTTTCCTCCCGTTTCCTCCCGTTTCTTCTTCCTCTTCCCGCCCTCAGCGTCTGCGTCCGTAGTATCTCGGTCTCTCTCTCTCTTATACCCTCAGTTGACCAATCACAGAACTTCCACGTGAAGCATACCCTCAGTTGACCAATCACAGAACTTCCACGTGAAGCATACACGGGCAAGCATAGGCAAAGGCTTAAAGCACGAACCAGACACACGTGTGGTCAGTTTACAATCAATACCGCCAGGCGCCATCTTAGCCGCCCCATAGAATAGTATAGCAAACAGCTCCCAACATTAAATCATTAGAATAATGATCAGGGCATGACCTCTTACTTTAATGCTCTAGGTTTTAACTAAGATCCACATTGTTTTAAGTATATTTGCAGAGGTCAAGTAGAGCAAATCTGGCCTTCAGGAAATATAGTAAAGAAGAAAAATTTTTTTTTCTTTTATATAGTTTTAAACATACATGGCAATAAAATATAACAATGTATTCAGTTATATAATATCTACAAAAATATGGTCTTGATTAATGAGTAAATTGATCATTTATACTGAGTGAAAAATTAGGCAAGTATTTTAATATAAATTAACTAATTAATTTCATGCTCAACTTCATTTTATTACAATGAATGTATGTTATTTATTGCACCCATCAACAAATCAGTATTAAAATTGTCTAGAACTTTATTTGACTTTTAAAGAGCTTACATCTTTCAAGTTCTGTATTTTTAAATAAATCTTCCATGGAAAATAAAATTTACCCCAAAGGTCAGAGATAGGAATTGTTTAAGTAATAATTGGCAGGTGTTGCTCAAGTTTTCTAATACCCTTAATTCATTTAAGGCATTGAAATCACTGACAATATTCTGAATCTAGCATACAGTGAGCTACCAGTACATATTTGTCCAGTATTCTGTCATCTCTGTGTTATATACAGAAGAAACAATGAGCCCTGGCATCCACAATTTATATTTAAATAAGGTAAAGAAGGGAATATAATTATCAAGAATATCTCATTGTTTACGAAAAATTAGTACTGATCACAGATATTCGTTGATGCCATTGATGGGTCTATCAGAAGCTGTTTGAAAATGTTATGGATGTTTTAGTTTTATTCTGAAGGTAGGAGATAGCTAGCCATGTGGACATGTGAAAAAGGGAGAGAAAGGCAAGAAAAAAAGTTTGAGCAAATGCAAAGTGATAGGAACCTGTGAGTCAGTGCAGAGAGGGTGAGAATCAATCCTAGTGTCAGTAGCTGCAGAAAATAGGGAGAGAAGCAATTGGAAATAAACTTGAAAAGGTAAGTTTTTAACCAATTAAAATTTGAGTAATAATTGATTCATTGGATGAAATAAATCCACTTTGAAGGTTTTCAGTAAGAGAGTGGAACTAAAAATAGTTTTAGAAATATGAGCATGCATGTATCAGCCAGAAGACTTCTTTAAAGAAAAAGGAGATCGAGATAAAAGTCAGAAAAAATATGGTGCCTGATGAAATGTTTTGAACTAAGGTGCACCAAGCCTTCTCTGAGCATTGAGAAATTAGGAATAAAAATAGAACTCAAGGTTGAGAGGAGAAAGCCAACCTACCCCAGCCTAAATTTCCAAGAAAGTTCTGGAAAAGGGAAAGGAATTTAACAATTGAAGTTGAGGTGTGTGAGGAGGCATTTTATATTATTTTAGGAAACATCTAAAGACCTAAGAAAACAAGATACGAACCAGGCCTTTCTTGAAAAATATTTTGTACTTTTCTCAGATTTTCTTTAAAATTAAATCTATTTTAACTGATATATCAAAACAAAATTATATGTATTTGGGGTGTGCCATCTAAGGTTTCAATGCATGTATACATTGTGTGATATTTAGATTACATGTAAATTTCCTTTCCCCTTAAACGTTAATACTTTCTTCATGATGAAAATATTTAAAGTACCTTCTTCTTGCTTTTAATGTTTTTGATTATGCGTTTATTTCTTTAAACATTTTCAACATAGCTATGTTAGTGTCCTAGTCTAAATTTTATATTCTTTGAAATTTCAAGGGATCTGTTTCACCTATTTGGAGCTTCAGTGTGCTCTTGGTCATAGTGCCTTATTTGGCCACTTGTGGTTCATATCCAAATGTGAGTTTAGAGGGACCCTTGTCTATAAAATGACTGGGCAATCTGGGCTGATAATGTGGT
>JAJEJO010002320.1:40320-85040 GCA_020662805.1 Glaucomys volans | reverse complement strand
CCCTCTATGCTATCTATCCTTCTTCCATTCTTGCCACCCTTCCCCCCCTGCATTATACATCATCATTCACTTATCAGAGAGACCATTCGGCCTTTGGATTTTGGGGCTTGGCTAATCTCACTTAGCATAACAGTCTCCAACATCATCCATTTACCTACAATTGCCATAATTTTATTCTTCTTTATGGCTGAATAATACTCCATTGTGTATATATACCACAGTTTCTTTATCCATTCATCTATTGAAGGGCATCTAGGTTGGTTCCACAATCTAACTATTGTGAATTGAGCCACTATGAACACTGATGTGGCTGCATTCCTGTAGTAATCTGATTTTAAGTCCTTTGGGTATAGGCCAAGGAGTGGGATAGCTGGGTCAAATGGTGTATAGGTGTTAGGGAGAATTGTGACTATTCTAAGGGGCAATGGCTTCCTGCTACCCAGGCCAGGGGAGTCACATATCCTTGTCATGGTTCTTAGTCAGCAGTGATTGATTCTCTTCTCTCTGAATACTGAGGGTAGATTTAATCACAGTCCAGTGTCATCTTCTTTTCTGAAGTACCTCATTGTATTTGACAAGCCTGGGTTCTGTATCTTTGCAGTCTATGATGAGCTTAATAAGTCTTTGGTTATTTGCTTTGCTGATTCTCATCATAGGCTTGTACTCTAGTTTCATATTTTTCTCCATTTATCCTCTGCACATCCATTGCATTACTAAAAGCTCATTCCTTTCTGAGAAAAAGGAATGGTGGGGCTGAGTCTGAAGAGTGAACACACTTCTTGCTCTGTCTTATCATTAGCAATAGATGTATCAGTATGTATGAAAACAAAATTTTGATTATTGTTTAAAACTCTAGAATATCCAGTTACTTTACATTTGACAACATTTGATGTGCTGAGTATCCTCTCTGTTTTATTTCTGTGGTTCTGGTTCTTATTTACCTTGTGAATGCAGATGCTCATCCACATTGCCTAGTGCAGTGCTCCCTTTCCTGTATATGCCTCTTCTCCTGGAAATACTTTTCTAGATAGTCAAAATGTAGTTATTTTTTATATTGGTTAATAGTGTAATGAGAGTATAGGATTTGCTCTTTCCAACAAGGTTTTAACTATTAGGCAAAATTTTCTTTAGCTATCACCCAATCTGGTTATATATAACTAGTGTGTGAATAAGAAGTAGCTTTCTGAATATCAATTTGGTTCTTTATTTGACTAATGGAATTTTGATATATCAAATTGAGTAAGTATTATATTTGTTATGGTATGAAATACATAATAATGTAGCATATAGTCTGTCATGGATTATATTTTCCAAATTTCCATTTTTCATTATCTATAATAAAAAATTAAGGGAAATAATTAGTATTTTTGGACCTGTGGTTTACACATCATTTATTAGAATTAATATTTAAAACCACAATTAATTGTTACTCAAATATGTTTTTCAGCTCTTCTTCAAGTGACAATTTCACTTAGCAAAGTAGAGCTTAGTGTGGGCGAATCTAAATTCTTCACATGCACAGGTATGTATTCCTATAAATAATTTCAGATCACTTGTTTTGTGCTTTAACTGTTGGTAAAACATGTAAACCAAGTTTAAATTTTGAGAACCTCAATTCTCAAAAGTAACATCTTACAAAATATTAATAATCAAATTTTGAACATTAAATATAATGATTTTATTTGTTATTTTCAGCTTATTAATTTTGACATTAAAACCAGATCATTTATTTTTAAAAAACTTCTTAGATAAAATGTTTCCATAACTTTCCAATTTAAGTAGTTCATAAAAAAATATTAGAATTAATATAAAAAGTATAATTGATTCATTTTTGTAAATAAGCAATAAGTAAATTAGATATAGCATGGTGTATTATTCTTACACACTAATGAAAATTATATGACACACAAAAACTATTCTTTGGAAAGGTAAATATTCATTTTAATATCAAATAGTTAATCAGGACAAGTTCTGAAAAATTTTTGTGACTATTAAACAAACATATCATCTATCATGATGTCTATAGAAAATAATATGAACTTCATTCAGTTTAATCATGAAGATTTCAGAATTCTTTCAAAAGACATTTAAGTACTTGAGCATCAAATTCTAATTCAACTCATACTAGAACTCAAAAATGCGCACATTCCTTTATTCAGATTCATCATCATCTTATTTATGCATACAAGCCTGAAGTATTAAATATTCATGTTATGCCAAAATCACTTATAAGAATGTTTTAGAGGGCAGGGATTGTAGCTCAGTGGTGGAGCATTTGCCCAGCATGTAAGAGGCACTGGATTCGATCCCAGCACCATATAAAAATAAATAAAAATAAAAGGTTTATCAACAAAAAAACAGAATGTTTTAGAATTTTTTTGGTATCTGATTGTACCAAAAGCAATTCACAACCAGATTACAATTAGTATTCTTATATAAAAACCTTGAAAAGGTTACCTTGAGAACTATGGACTTCCTTAAATTATTATTAAATTTATAAAAAGTAAAAACATAATGAAAATAACATTCATAAAACCATACCTAGAGACTACATGTATAAATGACCACAAATTGCTAAAACTCATAGAGCCTACTTATCTTCATATATCTACATTTCTGGGTGTCTAAATTGATACATCTGTTAATACACATTTTGTTTACTGACAAATGAAAAACCAAAGAGTAGGGGAATGATTATTCCAGTACACATAGTGTCAGAAGAACTTCGGCATAAGAGTGCAGGTTTGTGCTTCTACAGCTCATTTGTATTTATTCTACACAGATATAAACAAATGTATACACTCAATTGTACCACATAGTGACAGAATAATAGAAGAGTTAAAATTTTATTATTTTAAAATTTTATTATTTTATATTTAAAAATAAGAGTTAAAATTTTATTATTTTATATTTAACATACCACCATGTAACATAATTGACTCTAAGTATAAGATAAAATTAAGACTTTAAGTTATAATATTAATATTACTCAGTGATACTGAATTTTTTAATAGGAAGATAAACTAAGTAAATATATTTTTATTTTATATAAAGGTATATTAGCAAGAGTGGTACCATAATCATGGAAGTGGTATCATTTAAATTAATTTTAGTAGTAAAACAAGAACCTTAAAAATGATATGAAAAATGATGCAAGTCAGAATGCTTGCATATATTTTTTCTATTACACTTGTGACTATGTAGATATGAATATAAAGTTCCCAGGCACCTTAAAAAGCCTTTATGTCTCAAAATTAAAAAATAATTTTATCTTAAATTTAACCTAGAAGGTAGACATAGAGTGATCTAAATAGAATGTGTCATATAAAGCAAATGAATTTTATCACTATATTTTCAAGAATACAAAAAAACTTTTAATTATATTTATTAATAGCATAATAGGCCAGCCTTATGAATATAGAAAAAATTTTGTGTTTTTAAGAGCTTTATTCATAATAGCTAAAACCTGGAAATAATTTCAAATTTCATGAACAGAATGGATGTTCTGTTGTTTTTTCATATATTTTTGGACTATTTTTAAATTGATTTTATTTGTAGAACACTTTTAGATCTATAGAACACTAAGAAGACGTGGGCACAGGCACCGTAGCAATGAATCTCACTATTAAATATAGTTATAATGCACCAATAAAAAGTGAAAAAATAAGATAGTGAAGAGAATTTCCATATACCCAATATCCAGCTTTCCCTATTAACATCTTAGAAAATTTTGATCAAAATTAATATGTATCAGAGACAGTGTAAGAATTTATGACTATCCTCTGAAAATTCATAATAAACTTCCCAGGATAATGAGATTTCATACGATACTGTTTCAAAATAAAATATTCAAAATATTTCTCAGCAGATTATGTTGAATTTACAGTATAAAATTAGATTGTGTATTGATGCTCATTTTAATTATCCTTTTTAGTTTCTTTATGAAGGAAGGAATTAAGACAAATACTAATCCCTAAATTCATTATCCTATAGCTATTATGGTTTTATATTTCTGTTCAGAAAAAGTGAAGATGATAAAACTAAGATCCATTTTAAATTCTACCTAAATTTTCATATTTTTGCTAAATCCTATCTAGTTTGTAATAAAAAGAAAGATGCGGGTTTTAAAAATCATTATGGGGGGGGGAAATTTTCTTGTTTGAAGAGGTCTTAAAGATGTTAGTTAGCTACACTCATTTCCCCCCCCAATACTTTTGAGTTAACAATGTATGTTGCTTCCCCAAATTATTTCTTAAGTAAATTAAACAAAATACATCCTTTTGGTGACTAAAAGAAAACGCAGGAATCTCTAGCTATTACAAAGTGGTTAATAACTTAGATTCTGAATTGGAATACTTAAATCAATATTTACACAGTAATGATTTGTTTCTAATTGCCTAGCAGGATAAGTATCACTTCAATACATTCTAATTATCATGATTTAATAGTTAATAATTTCAGATTAAAATGATAAAACTACTCATATTGGTTGGGGAAAGAGATTAGGAATTGATTTTTAAAATGTTTATTGGCCATATCTGTACCAGTTTAGCAACTTGAGAAATTCACAATTAAAAATGATCGGAGGTGAAATTTGTTTTGTAAATGATTTACATTTTCTTAATCTGTGCTTTATCAGGAAAAATAGTGCTATCTCCTGACCCTAAGCAAAAAGAACAGAGCATATGAATTCTTATTAGTATTCATATTTCTGATCAAATATTATCTATCACATGGAGTTTATGTCTTGCTTATGCAATTTTAGTATGTAAGTATAGTGATGATCCACAGATCATTAATATAAAATTTCAACTCTCACTGCCTCAATACTACATACTAAATTTCCTACGTAACTTTTAGATTTGCTTACTGGAACAGGATTGAGTCTTTAAAGTTGGAGAAACAAAATGAACATGTGTGTTAACATTTGTGTTTACTTTCAATTTTGTACAATTTTCAGATTTCCAGTTTTCTATTTACATTTTTTCTAAAGTGTTAAAATTGATGCAGAATAGTAAATGCCACTGATAAAACAAACATTAAAACATATTTTCAAATGCTTCTTCTCCTTGACTTTTTGCAGCAATTGGTGAACCTGAGAGTATAGATTGGTATAACCCTCAAGGAGAGAAGATAATTTCAACCCAGAGGGTAGTAGTGCAGAAGGAAGGCGTTAGGTCAAGATTAACCATCTACAACGCAAACATAGAAGATGCAGGGATATATCGCTGTCAAGCAGCAGATGCCAAAGGACAGACACAGGAAGCTACGGTAGTTTTGGAAATTTACCGTAAGTCATGTATTTGTAAGTTTTAGTTGAAAGAAAACTTATAAAGAATTCAAGCAAAATAAAATGTGTAATAATACAAACTAACACTCAAGAACAAACTGTGTACTGTGCAATGTTCTATAACCTATGTAGATATCAGCTTATTAATGTTTTACTTCAGTGCATCTTAGAATTGATAATGGCTCATAGGTAGTTATAAACATAAGTGGAGCCAATTATCTTGGTTAAATTTATTTTAAAATGTGCTTCAACTTTCTCAGTCCAGTAGGAAATAATTGGATAAATAAAATACAATGGTTTACCTAGTATTATGAAATACCAAGGACGTTGCAGATATTATAGCACTGACCATTCTAGAATGAGAACTGGGATGACAGTCAATGAACAGAAGTAGACAGAGAGAGAGAGAGCTGAGAACTCATCTACAAGAAAATAATATGTTTTCAGGACTCTTGACCAATAGGTGTTTTCCTTAACAGAATTTTCTGTATTTACACTTCATTTTATGCTTGAGATGGATTGTGTCCTGTCCCTTTCTCCTATATATATATATATTTAGAGATCATTAAACTGTTTAGGATTACTGTGAAGCCTGTTAACTTCTTGAATTTGAAACTAAGGCTCTATCAAGTACTTTTATGACCTTGAACAAATTGCCACACCTTGCTGCCTTCTGTGTCCTCTAGTATAAAATGTGTGTAAAATTGTACCTACATCATACACAGTGTTGTTCTGAGGACTACCTTAACTGATACTCCATGAAATATTTAGAACAATTTCACAACTAATAGGTGGCAATTAGCATTTTTACCAGTGAAAACTTATATAAATATTTAGAATAAAACTTCATAAGCTCTCACTTCTTGATAACTTATTAAATTATTGTTATTCTAGAAATAGGATATGGAAAAGAAATTCAGATCATTCCCATAGTATGATTTCTGGTTTGGTAACCAATGAAATTTATTAATACATTATTGGTTTCATTTTTCCTGATTTGACTCCCTGAATTCCTTTTGCATTATGCATTTCCAGAAAAGTTATCTTCCTTATTTATGTTACTCACCATAGTAACTGTTTAACAAATAGCAAACAATTAAATTGAAATGATCATTTCACTATTTTAAATGATGCACTAGCAGATCCCTAGTGTATTATTCGTGAATGTAAAAAATTCAATTGTGATGTTAGAAAAACATTGCTTTTGTAAAAAACATCTTCCCTAAGCACAAATATTCAGATTAATTATTTCATTACGCATATCTAATGAAGTCTACCCAGTACTATTCTAAATCTATTCTCTTATTTACATAATAAATCATCTAAAAATTACAGGTGGTATATGTACCTGCTGTGGAATTTTATGGAAAATTAATTAGGAAGAGATGGCAAAAGTTTAAGTGTGAAGGTGTGTTTTTTTTTCTAAAGAGTTTGGGCAAAGAGCTAAATGAATTTGGGGGAGCACAAATTGCCCTGGAATGTTAAGTTAGACACTCTAACTAGAGCATGGTTTTGGGAAGAAAAGAAATTAGGATCAGTTTTGTGGATTGAACTCCAGTTCTATACACAGGAACTTCTATGGCATTGGGAGGACTTTGGAATTCTCAGTGAGATGGAAGGTTATTAGGAGAGTAATCTGTTAATCTGGTTTAATATTTTAAAAGACCTAGGCTTACCTACACATCCTACTATATAGCATCAATTAACATCAATTTTAGAATGTTTTTTGAGATAAATAAGTGATAATTCTTTTTTTATCTTGGTTATTTTCTTGATTCAGAAAAACTCACTTTCAAAGAAGTGGCATCTCCTCAAGAATTCAAGCAAGGGGAGGATGCAGAAGTCATCTGCCGAGTTAGCAGTTCACCTGCACCTGCTGTCACCTGGTTGTATCATAATGAGGAAGTCACCGCTATTTCCGACAGTTAGTATTTTGGTAACTCCCTAAGTTATATGTTCTAAAACTATTGCAAGTTTTTGAAATTACTGAATATATGTGACTGATTAAAATATGCAATTTTTGACCCTAAATGTCAAACAACTTTTTAAAACCTTAAAGTTCTACACTAGAATTTGGGGAACTATGAACCTTAGGTCAAATTAAGTACTTCCATTGTTTCTGTAACATATTATGTGCATATAGCCATGACCAACAGTTACATATTGCTATGGCTGCCTTGGTTCCAGAGTTGAATAGTTCTGACAAATTGTTTGTCTTATGAAGACTTCTATATAGTTACTATCTGAAGATTTACAAAGAGTTTGTGTACACTTTTTCTACTTCCAGGGAAAAATTAATGTATTTTTAAGCAATACTAAATAAATAAAGATGAGATGCAGATGCATACAAATTCTACTTTTTGTAATTCAAACAGCATCCCTTGTGATCACAATAGGTAAACTTCAAATAATTTATATATGGAGGCTGAGACAGGAGGATTGTGAGTTCAAAATCACCCTCAGCAGTGAGGCCCTAAGCAACTCTTTGAGATCTTGTCTCTAAATAAAATATAAAAAAGGGTTGGGATGTGACTCAGTGGTTAAGCACCTCTCAGTTCAATCCCTGGTACCAAACAAAGAAAAACAATAATAATGTATATATGGATTATGTTTATTATTCTGAAGCTGTTTTTTCAAAGACATATACAAACTGGTGTGACTCAGTACCATGTACAGCCAGAGGAGTGAAAGGTTATGCTCCATTTGTGTACATTGTGTCAAAATGCATTCTACTATTATGTTTAATTATAGAACAAATTAAAAAATTAAATTAGAACAAATTTAAAAAAACACAAGTTCTAAATGTTGTGATGTCATATATCAATAAGAGAAATGTACATTCACTCAAATTATCTTCATGATTTTGACTCAGATTAAGCTAAAGTCCCAGAATGATATGACATGTGTAATTGAAAGCATAATTTGCTTACATTATGCTCCTTTACCGTTGTGCATAGGGAGCATTTTCAATTTAGAGTATTTTTCAATGCACCTGAATTGAAGAGAGGAACAATATAATTGAATCTTTTTAAGTATTTCTCATTTTGCATGATTCTATTTTGTGTTTCCAAGAGATGAAATTTCTATATCATAAAAAATAGTAGGTAGACAGTTTCTATTTCTGAATATGTAAAGAGAACATATAATCATATTCAATAAAAATATATTCAATTCAAAAAATAGTCATTTTTTTAAATTTTAAGATGATTTTTCAAACTTTGGTAGAGTCAATACCAGTCAGTTATTATTGAGAACTCATTGTTTCTAATATAAGTTAATGAGGAATATTATTTAATTAGTTCTTGTTTTATTTAGTGTAACTGCTTTAGATTGTACTAAATTATATGAGTACATTGTATGATGTATCTTCAGGTTTTTCTGCCTCTCAATCATAGAGAAAAGAAGTAAGTTTTTTTACAGTTAAATGACAAGGTCTAAACATTTTCACATTAGCTAATATTTTGTCTCACATGTACATTTAGTTTATTATATATTCCAATTACAAGAAGGTTTTAAAATAAGTTATATTTTAAAAGAGGATATTTGAAATAAAACATCAAAGCAAAGATTGATGGCAAGGTGTAGTGGTGATGGAGGAGTAATATTTCTATGATCTAACTTACGTATTTTTTTTCCCAGCAATCTAACACTGAATGATGTAAATTTGGAATTCCGTTTTGGATCTACTCTTTCTCTTGGCCTTGAAATATCGAAACACTTTTCCAACTTGTGTTCTCTGAAATCAGATTCTTCATCTATCAAAAACAGAGTATTATATCCATTTCAAACAATGGTTGTAATTTGTAACTAACACATTAGGCATATTTAAATGAATAAACTATTGAGGAACATATTTTCCCCTTGATAGATGAAATTGTTCTATTTATCTTTCTTATTCCTTCTCATCAAGTTTCTAAATTTTGGGAATCATTTTTACCAAAATTATATGCAATTGGATTATATCTAGTTATAGAAAATTCAATGCAGGGAGTGACTCAAGTTAAACATGAAATGGTGCTGAGGTGCAAGGCAGGCAACTAAAAAAAGTACACATCATTTTTCTACATTATTTAAAGAATTAAAGAAAATTGTGAGGAAGGTCGAATATTTCTAACCTTGTTATATTGAAAGATCTTGTTATGTACTTCATTGCTGAATAATTTGTACATTTATAAGAGTTTTACAAGAGGTACCTGTTATGATTTACCTATGAGGTGTCCCCAAGAAGCTTACATGTGAGACAATGCAAGAAGGTTCAGAGGAGACATAATTGAGTTATAAGAGTCTCAACCCAAGCATGAATTAATCCCCTGATAGGGATTCACTGAGTGGTAATTGAAGTGGTAAGGTGTGACTGGAGGAGGTGGGAACTGGGCATGACTTTGGGATATATATTTGTATATGACAGTGGATACCTCTACTTTTGCTTCTTTATCATCATGTGAGCTGCTTCCCTCTGCCACACTCTTCTGCCATGATGTTCTGCCTCACCTCAAGACCCAAATAATGGAGCTGACCTATTGTGGACTAAGACCTCTGAAATTATGAGTGTCAAATCAACTTTTCCTCCATTAAAATTGTTCCAACCCAGTACTTCAGGCACAAAAGTGAAAAAGCTGACTAATACAGAGTCTTAACCTAATTAGTGCATTTATCCATCCACAGATAGGAATTAACAGGGTGGTAAATGTAGGCATGTGGGGTGTGGCTATAGGCATTGGGGATGTGCTTTGGGTTATGTATTTTGTCCATGGTGAGGGAAATCTCTCTTTGCTTCCTGGTGTTATTTCTTGAGCCACTTTCCTCCACCACACTCTTCCACCATCATGTTCTGCCACACCTTGGACTCAAAGCAATGCAGCTGGACATCTGTGGACTACGACCTCTAAAACCACTAGCCCCCAGATAAATGTTTTCTCCTTGTTTTAGTCAGCATTTTGCTGCTGTCATTGCATGACTAACAAGAACAATATTAGAGGAAGATGAGTTTATTTGAGGGCTCACAGTTTCAGAGGTCTTAGTCAATGGAAGGCCAGCTCCATTCCTCAGGACTCAAAATGAGACAGAACATCATGGCAGGAGAGTGTGGTAGAGGGAAGCAGCTTACATCATCAGGAAGCAGAGAGAGAGAGAGAGAGAGAGAGAGAGAGAGAGAGAGAGAGAGAGAGAGAGAGAGAGAGAGTGTCTCCACTCTCCAGATACAAAATATATACCCCAAAGCCATGCCTCAATTCCAATCTCCTCCAGTCGCACCCTACCACTTCAGTATCAGGGGATTAATTCACAATTGGGTTAAAACTCTTACAACCCAATCGTTTCTCCTCTGAACCTTCTTACGTTGTCTCACACATGAGCTTTTGGGGGACACCTCCGATCCAAACCGTAGCACTCCTCTAAAATTGTTCTTGTAGGGTCTTTTGGTCATAGCAGCAATAAAGCTGACTAAAACTGCCTGATGTAGTCCCTTTACTTTTACAGCTACTGTGGTATGATTAGGTTTTAACACTGAACATAATTTATCTAGATTTTTAAAAATATTGAATATCTATGTGCCTTTCCATCTCCTAATGTGATACAGAAATAAAGATTAAATGTGACAGATCAGACAATAAGAGTTTGGAAATGTTCAACTTATCCCTCATGCTTTTAATAGTATCTCTGTGTTAGATAATCAGAATTGCAACTTTTGCAGAATAACTTGAATCGAGTTTGTCCATGTTGCACATTGAAGGGAGATCCATAAAGAAGCAAAGCATGTTAGAATTAAGGGTGACATTTTATTATAAGAGTTGAATAACCTGACTTTTATTGTCACCCAGAAGGAGAGAGATACATATACTCATACTCATTCAGCATGAGTGAATGAGTGTGGCCAGTGTGAAAATTATCTTATATAGTTTGCAAAGTCTTTGGCTAAAGTATTCTTTCTGTATCAAAAATAATTGATATATGCATCTTCTTCATTAAAATATTAATCTACTTCTGATATAAAGAATTCATTTAACAGTTGTTGATTACCTGATGTATTCCTGCTTGAGTTCCGGATGAAATGACTCATAGTAAACAAGATTTTTTAAAAGTTCACTGCCTTCAAAACACTAATAGTCTCTAAAGGGGTAAACAATAGATAAATCAGTGAAAAATACTACATCCTGTCTACAGGAAGGAAAGTAGTCGTAGAGTACAAAAAAGAAAGAATACCTAAGATAGTTAGGGAAAAGAATGGTCTCAAAGATGCTTGCCAGAGAGAAAAAATATTTACCTTTAAATATGAATAATCAGGAAGTGGTGGTAAGAACTTGATGAACGGGAACACCACATGCAATGGCCCAGAGGTGAAAAGAACATGGAGAGCACACTCCAGACACTGGGATACGTTTACTATAACCAGAATTTTTGAAAAGGTACAAAATGAATATTTGCACACATAGATAAATAAAGCCAGAGTTTGTTAACCAAAGACTAATAAGAAAGAAAGGTAGAGAGGAATGCCAGTTTTGGTCAACATGGTTTTGACATCACTGCTAAGGAATTTGGAATTGATTCAAAGGGGACCTCATTGAAGGGTTTTAGTGACGACGGCCATGACATGATCTAACTTGTGTTTGAAAAGGATATTAGTGTTTCAGTAAAGACAGCAAGTTGAATGGGATTCAAGGAAAAAATTCCAGGCCCTGAGATCAGCTCAGAACCAAATGAAATAATTGCTAAGGAAGAACAAGATTTTGAACTAAAGATATAAATAATAGGATATGGAGTACTTTGGTTCTGCAGACTTAAGGAGGTCTCAAGGGTAACTTGGAATTTGCCTTGAACAAAGATTTTCCATAACTTATAGAATTTACCTTGAGCAACTAGTTCTACTTAAAGGCATTGTAAAGATAGGTGAAGACAGACATTAGAAAAGCAGGCAGAGATATCAAGCTACATTTCAGATACGCTGATTGTTGTACTTACATCCATTCCAAGTAGGTACATCTGGATGATTATTAAAAAGACAATCTATGACTGGCAGAGTTTGCTAAAAACCTGTAATCCTAGCAGCTGAGGAGGCTGAGGAAAGAGGATCACAAGTTTGAGGCCAGCTTCAGCAACTAAATAAAGTCCTATGTAGTTTAGTGACACCCTGTCTCAAAATAAAAGATAAAAAGGGCCAGAGATGTAGCTCAGTGGTAATCACTGAACTAGGGATATAGCTCAGTGATTCAATTTCTGGTACCAAAAAAAAAAAAAAAAAAAAAAAAAAAAGATAGTTACAGAAGACAGGAACATTCTGATCTGAAGAAAATGTGTAAGTTCTCAAAATAGAGATGATTAAAGTCAGAAGAATAGATGAGACAGATGAGACAAACAAACCATTGAGTAGGTGTAGAATGAGACTTAAAAAGAGAGGAAGGCTTTAGAAAAAACTTGTGTTAAGAAGTATAAAGGAGAAAACTTGTTGGGTATTATCTGATTCAATTTAACTAACTTTGATCATTAAAATTGGATTTCTATGTAACTGAAAACATAATCAATAATAATGAAATATTTTTAAAACCTTTCGTTAGGGGTATCTGAAGCATTGCTTTCTTTAGTTGTCTTCTGGAAACACATAATAGTAATGTGTTGTTTCTCTAGTTTACTAACAACAGTCATGAGCCTTTGGAAATATATTTGGAATCTGACATATAATTTTCACATAAATTGTTTTTAATGTGGAAAAAATTTGTAGACATAAACATGTATAATAGTGTTTAGATTTATAAGTTTTATTAATTTTGTGTTCCTAAAATTCTTAGAGTCTTATTTAACTTAGTAAAAATAATGGATTAAAAAGACCATTTGGGACTAAAATTTTCCAATTAGAAAGAACACATTTTTTTCCCATTAAATATGAATATTATGTGATTCTAATTCTTTTTTATATAAAACACTCCTTCCTTATTAGAATAATGTTCCCCATATTCTTTTTTATTAATTCAAATGAGATATCACTACAGAGCAGAAGAGGTAAATGATGATAATATTTTAACAAGTTAGAAAATATGTATGATCTATGTATGATTAAGAACATCCTTCCTAATTCTGAACATTTAAAAAGTAGTTTTTTCTAATTTCTAACCACAAAATTTGATATAAAAATATTTCAATTGATTTTGAAACTTCATTATTTATGAATTCTGAGTTACTCCAGAACTTCTTGTATATTCTACTTCGAAACTTCTTATAGGTTACCTTTCTTTCTTCCCAGTCTTTCCTTTCATGATAAAAGTTCAAGTCTGTGTTTTTATTTACCAGGGAAAGATCTACAAAAACATTTTTATCTATTTTCTTAGGGTCAAACTAAAGAATAAATAGACCTTAGGGAAAAGCTTATACATCCTGGGGTGAGAGTCATGTGCCTGGGCTTTGTAATCAATATTTTCTCTCTGTGGTACCCTCTGAATTTGCACAGTTCCATTCCCTATCAGAGAGTTATCACTTGCCTGTCTGCTTTAAGGCTCTCTATTGCCTAATGAATCCTTTACTCCCAGCCCAAACTTCCTCCCGTTTTACCAAGGAATTGCTCTGGCAAACTACCCCCAAATCTGAGTGGCCTATTACCCTAGCAGATTGTTTCTCACTCATGACACATCCAGTTGGCAGCAGGGATAACAGCAAGATTCTATTCAGAGAATTCTATTCAGTGAATAGCTATCCAGCTAGCAATCTAGCTGATGGAAGCTCTCTACCTCTTTCACAAATGGCTTTTGAGATTTCCCCACCATCTCTATCAAACCAGCAGATGGGGAAGAAGAGTAAAATTGAAAAGCATTAAAAACGCAATCTCTAGACTGTAAACATTCTAGGTACTGGGTACCCTGAAATAATGGCAATTCTGTTTGACCAAAATGTTCAAAGTAGATAAAGACTGAATCTCTTAGGAACTAATGCATGTTTAACACTATGTTTGCAATACCCAGGCCAAAAGAAATGATGTTTAATAATATATATGGATACATTAAATACAATTTGTGATATTTCCTGTACAACATATTTCAAAATAGGACTAGATGTGAGAAAGTTCTTTACAAGAAAGGAAGAGAATAGGTTTTTAGCACTGCAACAAAATTGTGATGATTATAAATGAGACTACACTTGGAAAATAATGTCAAGCTGAGATGCTGTTTAGGCGTCTCGGATTGCTACTTTATTTTAAGCTATCAGTTAATGCATGCTGTATGTCAGATTATTTTGTATGTATGCATGTGCAGACACAAAAAATAGAATATTGAAAAAAATTAATAAAAGCAAATCTATTAATTCCTAAAGAAGATTATCTTGTGTTTCGTTAAAAACCAATCCCTTAAATAAATTCACGTTACAAACATTTTTATGTCCTTTATGTGATTTGAACATTATTGTATCACTTAGCTGCCTCCTCAGGGTATGTAAAATTATTGGTTTAATTATTGTTAAGGAAGGATGTTCAATAAATTTCCCACCCATTTCCATACACAAGTCGCCACATATTTGCAGTCAAAAGTTTTCATGGCTGCAACATCTAATCTCCCTGTATTGTTCTTTTTTGTGTCATTTCTGCATTCAAAGCGCCAATGAGAAAATAATAACCGAACCATTTTATGTGAATATAAAGTCTTGAATGTATTTCAGAAAAAAAAGGTGTCACAAGTCAGTGTAGAGTGGAAAAACTGAAGTCATGAAATTACATTTTACTTTCAAATTTGAATTTGTTTGTTGATGAAAAGTTTGATAGTGTCAGACAAGGGCCATATTTTAACTCTTAGCAATTTTGAGCACACTGGACTAAGCCTTCAATTACTGATGTCATTTCCTCCCCTTTGCTTACTTTCCAGGTCGGTTTGCTATGTTAGCTAACAATAATCTGCAGATTCTCAACATCAATAAAAGTGATGAAGGGATATATAGATGTGAAGGAAGAGTGGAAGCTAGGGGGGAAATTGATTTCCGTGATATCATCGTTATTGTTAATGGTAAGCAGTAAACAATATGCACATATTCTATTGTTCATTTTAACAATACACCCATTGAAAGCGCAACTATGCAAACTCAAAACCAACCTGTCCCTTGGTAAATGTCTTCCAGGTCTAGAGGCAATTCCTGCACCTCTCTGGTAACACTTGTTCTATGGTATAATAGTGCTAAGGACAGTGTCTCTAAGTTAATTAATACTGCTGTCACCCTCACATCACTTTGCAGAGTCTGTAATTGCCTTTTGTCAAGGTTTGAGTTTTTCAAAGAATGTCAAATGAAACAAAGTATCAAATTATACTTTGAAATGACATGAATTGCTTATTACTGAAATTAACTTATTTGACTTTAATTGAATTCATAAGGTTACTTTTTAAGTGTTAATGGACCATAAAACTAGTTTATGAAATCAGGAAGATATTTCCTCATTTAAACATGCTTCTCCTACTATATTCCTTTCAACCATAGTAATTTTTCAGTGCTTCCCAATACCTTTAAGACAAAATCAGAATGACTTCCAGGTGTAGAAAATCTTACGTGATTGACCTCTTCTTCAGGTACTCTCTCATGAACAATCTATATTTCAGTCATATGAAACCAGGGTTTAGAAAAGACTAGTTTCTCACAGTCTTTTTAGGAGTATGGACTCCAGTAATTATTAAGTTCATCATAGTCAGTGGAGAATTTGACCTATGGTTCAGGAGGAAGATTTCAGTGCACACAAGATATGTTTTAACATGAATTCACCTTTCTGTATCTGTATTCATTTCTATATTTTTTCTATATGCATTTCTTATCTATTTATTATGTATAATAAAGGTAACATATAGTAGCTATTTAGCTTACCGATTATCCATTCAACTATGTTCCTAAAAGATGTCAGGAGCTTAAGTAAGTGTATTTCATCAAGGATAAAATTTTGTACTCAGTATTCTCCTGTCAACTTTAAGATTATAATATAAATCAATATATGCAAAGTTCTTTAAAACATGCCAACTTCATAGGAAGTAGTATTTACCATTACAGGATTATTATACGTTATTACATATACACATGTACTTGTAACTATGTATGTGTATATTTTTCACTAAACATTAATTCAAATATGATTTTTAAAAAGAAATATCATCTGGCAGGCATAGTATATTAATTCCTTATTATTCTTTAAGATATATTAATTTCTAGAATTCTTTAATACATCTATAGTGTGTTTTCACCTGTTTCCCTACTATAATCTGTGAGTGTTTGCGTAAGTAGTCATTTCATTCATTTTCATGGAATGATTATCTGGGTATGAGTGTGCATCTGAATAATACAAAGTCTGAATCTTCCAGTCCATCATGGTCTGTGTTCAAACTGGAATATTTAGTTCTATATTTGGTATTTATGTATTTCAGAATCTATAAGAAGATAAACGAATCTTCATCTGATTTTAACAGAATCAACCACAGATTCTAATCTAATCTTCTTTGATGGACGAGTACCCATTAATCACTTTTCTCTTGGTCAAAAACTCTTATATCATAGAATCATAATAACCTGTTTTCTTCAAAACAACAGTCTTCACAAAATTCACCATTAACTGTTCCCCTCTGGATGATGCACTGGAATCCTGTCAAGGGCACATCAATGGATGCCCAGAGACAGCTGTGCTTTTCTCTCTTCAGCTTGATTCTGCCAGGAAAATCATTGTATTCCAGTTAGGAATTAGGGACTCTTGTCCTGCTTAGTGGCTCCTTTTAAATATTGAGCTCCTCAGAAAGTTTTTCCTTGTTATTCCTCTCTCATAAAACCTCTTAAAGATTTTTGACACTACAAAATCCACAAATACATAAAATATGTTGCTTTTTCCATGTTAGTTTATCTTTCTTCAGCTACAAAATTTGACTCTTCTTCTGTGCCTTTCCTCTCAATTCATATTCCAAGCTTTTGATACCAATTTTATCTTTACTAATTTGGCATTATCCTGGTCCCCCTCAAGTGTACTGAAGTTTTGACCAAATGCTAGAAACAACTGTGTCCATACACACTGCTTACTTGTCAAAACCTTGACTTAGCAAGAAGCTTGTTCCTTTCTCCTTTGTCTGTTCTTTTCACATTTTCCACTCATGTTCCATCCTTCCAATTCAGAATCTTTTGTGAACCACAGTTAGCTAAATGATGTCCTTGCTAGATCTAACAGACCTAACATACAGCATTTGCCGTATCAGCATTACTAAATGTTATGGATATTATTTTTTTCTTGACTATGATTTTTCTTGCTGTGTAATGCTGCACACAGTTCTAATGCTGTGTGAGGTTTCTCACAAAAAATTCTCCCCCTCCCTTGAAGAAGATTGTGTATCACTGCCCAATGCCATGTAAGTACAGTGCTTCTAATGGGAAGTTCAGTCTTTTCCACCTAACTGATCATGTGATTCAGTCTGGCCAATGACAGTTAAGCAACCATAATGTGCACAGTGGCTGGATTCAGACTTCTTGAAAGGTCATGTGTTTCTTCTGACTCTCTTGCTCCTCTCTTCTTCCATAAAACTACATGACTTAAGTAGGGACTATTTCATCCTGGACACCAAACTGTAGACATAAGAAACAGACACAGCTGATCTGCAGATGTAGACATGAGTATGAAAATATATTTTTAAGTACGGTAATCTTAAAGTTGGTTGTAATATTATAAAGTTATACAAAATGTAATACCAGTGGTTTGTGTCTTCCTTATACAATTAACTTAAACATGGTTTCCCCTGAAATTATTTCACTAAGTGTTCCTCCATAATTCTACTCCCTCTCTTCTGATGACCATTTATCATGCATTTTGTATCACCTTATTAAAATTTTAGAAATTAACTTATGATTGTTTACTGAAGTTTCAAAATTGTTTTATATTGCATTCATAAATTTATTCAATACATATATGCAAAATTTGGACTGTATTCAATACTATGTTATATTTTTATTACTAACAGACCTAACATAGTATCAGTTCTGTCTGGTTGTTTAGAACATGATCTCAACAACTTAAAATAATCTTCACTGAAGACCCTTATTATTTATGGGAGAAATGGATATATATGAATATAATATGTATAGTTTTAGTGGACATATATGAAATACTTACAATGATCAAGGATATCTCATACTTTTAGAGAGGAGAGTTCCTTGGAATTTGGAACAATTTTAATGATGAAATTATTTAATGTAATAGGAAGAGAAGAAACACGTTGCAGACAGAAGTAAAATGATATACAAAAGCAAAATAAAAAGGCGTATGGTGTGAAAAAGTCCAATAACTTTTACTAGAATATACCATTTGGGGTTGGGTGTAATGGTAGTGTTAGGTAGATTGGTAATTAGGTGCAGATGTGACTGCAAAGCAAGTGAGAACAGAGCATGGAGGTCTATGGATGTGTCATTGAAAGCCTGGTTTGTGGAACATATTTGAGCTGACATTGTAAGTAAGCAGGCTAGAAAGAGGGTAAGAAAGTTAACAGAAGGATGGAGACAAGGAGATAAAATTACTAATGGGGACCTATACTGAAGAACAAGGAGAATGGAAGGTATA
This sequence comes from Glaucomys volans, assembly GCA_020662805.1. Classification (NCBI taxonomy): domain Eukaryota; kingdom Metazoa; phylum Chordata; class Mammalia; order Rodentia; family Sciuridae; genus Glaucomys; species Glaucomys volans. The sequence continues at coordinate 66,213 of JAJEJO010002320.1, read as the reverse complement.
TAAGTAGGTGATGTTTGAAGCAGAATCATCATGTCACACTTGCGACACAGGTAAGAGAAACTAAAGATAATCTCAAGACTTCTAACGTGGGTTTCCAGTGTAGCAAATACTAGCAGAAATCTAATATGGTGTGAACCTTGCTGTATTTTGAATTTGGTAATTATGAGAAATCAACATTGAACAACATCACTTAACTCACCTAGGTAAAATTCAGATTATACTGATTCGAATTAAAAATATACAGTAACATTTATTGAAAATGCAGGACACCTTTTCTTTTTTTTTCTTTTCTTTTTTTTAATTTACTTATTGATTCATTGAACACAAATGGAGTATAGCTATTGTTTCACTGGCTGTACACAAAGTAGAGTCACACCATCTGTGTGTTCATGCGTGTACACAGGGCAATGGTATTGACACCTTTTCTTTCGAGCTGGAGGAAATGAGTAGAAATGGGTGAGGATGTAGATAGATTCACAGGTGGATTAGGTCAATAATTTAGAGAAAGTTTTCTACATGACTTCATCATTCCATTTATAATCAGGTGACTTCTCTCATATGGCAAATGTTTATTTTCCAGTGACATTTACCAAATAATGCCCTATGTTTTTATGTGATTATATCAGCTTTTTATTGGATCATCAATTTAAACTTTCAACTCTGCCTAAAACTTTCTCTAGCCTCTCAGTGACTGCCTTTGTTTTACTGTCCTATCAGGTTTGACTCTTGAGCTACTATATAAAATCTTTCAAAAGCAGATTCATAGATTTGCCGAATTGTCTGGCCAACTTTAGTCTGAATTCCTGATCTCTTTCAAGTGTATTAAGTAAACTGTACATACACAAACATGCCCACTTATGCGCAAATCATGGATACAGTACTTTAAAAGTGGTCAATATCATCTCTCTTCCTTTAACCCTGTACATCATCCATCATGTGATTTCTAGACCACATAGCTACTCAGAAAAGGTTCATATACATGAAAGAACTGGAAATTACTTAAATTTCAAATAAAGTCAATAGGGGGTTATTTTTATAATATATTCTTCTCAGGCATAATGATTCATTATTTTCTAAATCTTTTGTAAATTTCTAAAGAATGTTCCAATAGCCTCCAGTTCAAATTTAGGGTCATGCAGGCAGGAAAAATTGAGGTTGAATGAAAAACACCTACTTATATAATTTTAAAGCAATTGTGTCTTTAACCTTCCCTTGAACATGAAAATCAACAGTGGATGATAATGGGCAGAGATATTTGTGCAAGTGTGTGTCTGAATGTATATTGCACTTTTTGATATTCCAGTGATCCCTGGAAGTGATTTTTATATTCCTAAATATTTACAATCATTTCAATGTCAATATAATGAAGAAAAGTATTTTCTTGTTAGGATAAATGAAAAGTTACTTTGTAATTTCTCTTTTAAGTTGCACACGTCATATAATAAAGAGTAGTGAACATAAAAGACAGTTAACCCTGTCCTTATTAATAATATAATTGACTCCAACATGCAGACAACTAGTTATTTTGAGTAATTTTAATGACTGTAACTTGTGAGGATAATCCATAATGAGAATATTTAAAATACAAAATATAATTTATATAAAGATAAAAATAAGCATTTATGGAAACCACTCTATTTTAAAATTTTATCAAATATGTTTCTGCTGTGATGCTGATAGATTTGAAAGTGATTCCATTTAATTTGAAGTAGTAGTCTAGGACTATAGGGGAGTAAAAAAATATATATTCACTTTAACTCTTATCTAATCCTCATTTTAGCAATTGTCATATTGTATAAATTAGATGGGGAGAGAGTGGGAAGGGGAGAAAGATATCCTCTACACAGATTTAAGATTCATACTCTTGCTTTTCTTTTCTGCATAAATGATTGATATGAGGAGATAACATATAGTCCTTCATCTTTTCTCCACCTCTCCTTTTATTTGGATTTTTGATACATTTTAAAGTGGCATAATATATTTGAATGGATATAGAAATGCATGTATTCATTTTCAGCATAATATTTTATTCCCCAATGAAAAGAGGAGGTAGCATTGTCTCACAGTTGAATCAGATTCCTACTCTAAATTCAGCTGACTTCCAGATGGCATTCTTCTGCTGGTCGTATAGGGATTAGTGTTTGTTGTTTTCTTATCAAATATTTGGCTGATGATTACAAAATTGAATCTGTCATCTATGGGAAAAACAACAATGATAACAACAGAGGCTTCAAGAACTCTAGAGGGACCATAAGATACTGCAATAAAGAAAATTTGGTACAATCAATCAGTAAAGTAAAGGGACCATCAAGATAGGATCTGACATTGTGGAGATGAATGACATTCGGGACAATCAATGTCTAAATTACTCTGGAGAGACATTCATGAGTCCTATTCCTGAAAATGTGCTGCAGTAAAGGACAACTTGCGAAGCAGCATCAGTGATATTCACATTCAAAGTTGTTTTGATGAGCATCCATTGCCTTTATTTTTTGTTTTGTCACATTTTATAGCTTTTAGTAAAAGTGTAGGTACCCACAATATGTGTTTTAGTCAGCTTTGGCATCACCATGACCAAAATACTCAACAAGAACATCTTAGATGAAGGAAAGTTTATTTGGGGTTCATGGTTTCAGAGGTCTCAGTCAATAGAGAGATGACTCCATTGCTCTGGGAGTGACATGAGGTGGCACATCATGTGGCAGGGATCCAGTGGAAAAAAAGCTACTCAGTTCATTGTGGGGTCAGAATGGAAGGAGTTTGGAGTGTGGCAGGGAACACAGGGAAGATGCACCCTTCTAGGGCACGAGATCAGGGCACTTCACCTGCCTACTGTTACCACCCAGTCAGTCCATTCAAAGGAGGATGAAGTGATTAGGTTTCAGCTCTTGTAATATAATTATGTTAGTCTAAGCATTAACACAGGAGCTGTGGAGGAGCACCTCATATCCGAATTATGACAGTGTGAGCATTCAGTACAGTGAAAATAGTTAAGAATCGGACAGGATTTGAATCAAATCAGATAAAATTTTATGACCATCGAATTGCACATAATACTTGTTTCTGGTACTAGATGGTCTTCTTAAACATTTATATCCTTCACGAAGACAAAATTTATCTCTCTCCCCCCCCCATCTCTTTGCATTTCTCTCTCTCTTTTACTCTTTCTCTTTCTCCTCCTCTCTTTTCTTCTTTTTTCTTTTTGTCCAGTCTGGTTTCTGTTTGCCCTACAGGACTTAGTCCAAGCATCATTTTCAGCAAGCAATTATTAATTTTACCCACCTTATTTCAAAATTTCCCCTTGTAAGATCTCACAGTTGCAAGGTCCACATCTGTAATTCTTTTTTAAAGTTCAGGCATTTCAAAAGACTTATCAGACTCCACAGAGTATATTTTTTTAAATGTTTCATTTTGGAGAAACCAATGTGGTATAGCCAGAAGAAAACAATGTAGGCCAGTTTCAGGCAGTCCAGAGACAAGCCCACAAGCAAAATTCCCAAGGGCCCAATTTACACACACCATGGTGATATATCTTCAGCTTTGACCACCAAGATGTGGGTGAGGCATCTCACAGTGGGGGTCCTTAAGTAATCAAGTCAGGCTTTACACATTGTTTAGGATAGGCACAAACTATCAGTGCAGACAATGACTTCAGGGGCTACTAGGGGAATTTCTCCATAGATCATAAATTTCAATGCCCTTATCTTGGCTAAAAGTCCTAGTATCTCTGAGATATTGATAGATTTTTTTCTAACTGAACTCTTAATCAACTCTGTCTCTAAAACTCTAACAGTGTACCTTTCACACCAATTTGAAATGACCCTTTTACTTGTCAAATTATTTCACAGATTACATCATTTGTCCTTCAAGAAAAGAGGTAATTTAGCCTCAGGCTATTTCATAAATACAGGCATAGAGAGGGCCCTATAATCTGGAATGATATTTTAGCTTTTAATTATTTTGTGCAAAAACTAGAGCATACCAATCAGAGATAGTTTGATTGATTATTATTGCTACTTAAGTTGTTTTCTCTTTAATTGAAATAATCCATATTATTTTACTATTATCTCAAAAACATTTTCCCTTTTACTAATAACAGTGTACATAGCCAACTCCAGTTATTTTGTATGCAATTTTGACAAATATTTGAAGTGTGTGTATATGTGATATAGAGCACACTTCACACATTAAAAATCGGATACATTTCATCCACTTACATACATCTGTACATGTGTGTATATGTATAAAAATATATATGCAAAACAACCACCATTATAAAATTGTAAAGATAATAAATATACTACCCACAGAACTTCCTATAATTTATATAAATGTAACTTAACTACACAGTACATACACTCTTTTCTTACACTTTTATTTCACTTTAAATCATTTTAAGATTCATCCATGTTATCCTGTGCAGCAAAATACATTCCTTTCTATTGCTTGAAAATGTTCCATTTAGGAATATTTTGCTATTTTCTTGTCCATTCACCCAAATTGTTGTTTTTTAGAATGTTTCATCTTTTGAATTACAAATTACGTTGCTATACCCATTTATCTATTAATCTTTGTGCAGACATATTTCTTTAATTCTCTTAAGTAAAATGCGTGTGAGCTGTGTGGCCAGATCTTATGGTAGGTGCATAAGAAACTTGTAAAATGTTGCCAAAATGTTTTATAAAGACTTTGTAGAATACCTTTGAAAGGATTTGTAGAATCAATATATTGGCATACCAGTTGCCCCAAGTTCTCACCGAAACTTCATATATTCAAAAATTGTATATTTATACTAATAAATATTTAGTAGTTTCATATTGATAATTTAATTTGCATTTATTTCTGTAATGAGTAAGTACATTGAGCATCTTTTCATATACATGTTTACCACTGATCATTTATAGCTTTTGCTTTTTTATCTGAGGTGCTGGGGATCAAAGTCTTCATACATGGTAGGCAAGTCCTCTACCACTAAGCTAACCTCCAAACCATGGCAAAGTGTCTTTTGAAATATTTAAACCATTTTTAATTGGTTTATTTTTTTACATATAAGTTTCTAGAATTCCTTTTTTATTTTGTATTTTGTATATAATTCATTTATCAAATATATGATTTGGGAATATTTTTTTCCAATCCATGCCTTATCTTTTTCATTTTCTTACTATTGACTTTCAAGGGAAAAAAAAAAAAACCTATCTTGACAAAATACATTTTTGTAATGAATTGTACCTGTTTTAAATCTGAGAATTCACTATCTAAACCAAATTTGATTAAAAATATGATAAAACACCCCAGTGCTTTCTTCTAAGATTTTTGTAATTTTTGGTTTGGAATTTAGGTCTACACAATTTTTTGCTTTGCTTTTTGTCATGTGGATGTCCAATATTCATCACATTTGCTGAAAAGATTGTACTGTAACAATTGAAACCTTCCCTTGATTTGAAATAACTTCATAATATGTGTGTTTTAGGGACTGTATTCTGCTCATCTATTTGTCTGTTTGCATCAACACCAAACTGTCGTGATTTCTTCAGTTTTTTTAATAAGGGAATGACTTGTTATAACCCCTTGAATTTCATTCTTGTTTTTCAGAAGAGTTCCAAAATACAATTGAATATTCTAGGTTCATTTCATTTTCATGTTCATTTTAGGGGCAACCTATCAATTTTTACAACGCACACATGTATAAACTTGCACTGCTAAATATCTTGTAGGGCGGTTTTTAAGCTACATATCACTTTTGGGAGAATCGTATTCTTGAAAATAAGGATACCTCTTTTTGACAAATACAGTGTATTTGCCTACATATTAGGTTTTCAATTTCTCTCAGCAGTACTTCTTAAAGTTCTGTATACAGCCCTAGCACATCCTTAGTCAGATATATCTCTAAATACCCTGTTTATTTTGGATCTGGGGATGTAGGTCAATAATTATACACTTATTAAACCTGTGCTGGATTTGATCCCTTGATTTTATCCTCAGCACTGCAAAATAAAAAGTACATGTGTATGTGTGTGTTAGACAATACTATCTTTCATTTTCAATTTTTGTTTCCATATTAGAAAAATAAATGGAGAACTATATAGAGGAGTAGTAAAATTATGTTCTAAAACATTACTAAATTTACTTATTAATTATATTACATTATAGTTGGCTTATAGTTAGATTCCAAAAGAATTTCATGATCATGTAGTGTCACTGTACATAAAGATAATTTACTTTTTTGTTTCTATACGGGATGACTTTTCTTCACTCTTTTCCACTGGAACCTCTGCTACCATGCTGAACAAAGTGATATAAGTGACCATTCTTCCTGGACCCTAAACTTTGGATGGAGGAAACATTCTTTCTTACAATATCATATATGTCCTTAGTTGTAGACTAGAAGAGTTTTTGTTTGTTTTGTATTGTTTTACAATCGGATTGAGAAAGTAACCTGTTCCTAGATTATTAAGAGATTTTATCAAAAACGAGTTTTGGATTTTTGCCAATTATTTTTTTTCTGAATCTAGTGAGATAACATCATGACTTGTATTTTTAAATACCTTGATTTGGTGAATGCATATCTTGGATTTTGAATGTTAATTAGCCTTCTTTTCCCACGGGTTCATAGTGTGTTACTCTTTTATATACTGTCTGATTTAATTCCCAAGAATTTTGTTCTGAATTATACTTTTTTTTCTTGTTGAATGTTTTAGTCAGCCTTTTTGCTGCTGTGATGAAGTAATCTGACCAGAACAATTTTAGAGAAGTTTATTTGAGGGCTCACAGTTTCAGAGGTCTTAGTCCATAGAAGGCTGGCTCCATTCCTCAGGGCTAGAGATGAGCCTGAACGTCAAGGTGGAAGAGGGTGGTAGAAGAAAGCAGCTCACATCATGGGGATCAGGAAAATGAGAGAGACTCCACTCTCCAGATACAAATATATATATCCCAAAGCCATGCCCTGATTCCTACCTCTTCCAGTCATGCCCTACCACTTCAATTACCACTCAGGTAATCCCTATCAAGGGATTAACTCACTAATTGGATTAAGACTCTGACAACCCTATCATCTGTCCTTCAAACCTTCTTGCATTGTCTCACATGTGAGTTTTTGAGGCATACCACATCTAAACCATAACATAGGATATCCATCATCTGCTGTCTTCACTTATCATGCCTTTGTCTGATTTTAGTGTCAAAGTAAAATTGGTCTCATAGAATAGTTAGAAAAACCTTTCTTCTTTCTATTGGGAGAGTTTGTGCTTAATTTAAATTATACTTCCTTTAGATTTTACACTGTGATAATATAAAAAGCACTATCTAACCGTTTAATTTTTTTTTTTTTTTTTGCCATGCTGGGGATTGAACCCAACTGAGCTATATCCCCAGCCCTGACCCTTCAATTTTTTTTTAAAAAAAAGGTTATTCTGGCTATTTCTTAAGTGAAATTTGGTAGTTTACGTCTTTCAAGGATTTGTCAACTGTATCTAAGCTGCTGGTAACTGTCAACATTAATTTGTTCATAGTATCTTCATATTATCCTGTTCATATCTTTAAAATCTGGGTTGTCGCATTCTGTTACTGTTATTATTTGTATTCTCATTTTTTTTCTCTCTCTCTTTCTTCCTTTTTCTCTTCCTCTTTTCTGATCAGTCTGGTTAGAATTTTATCAGTTATATTAATCTCTCTCACAAAAGAAAAAGTTTTTGATTTCCTTGATATTATTTTTTCTCTTTCATTTATTGAAATATTGTCCTTATTATTGTATCTTTACTGATCGAGGGAGTAATTTGGTCTTTTTTTCATGCTTTCTTAGGGTTAAACATTGATTTAAACATTGACTTAAAATCTCTCTCTCATCTAATGCATGCATGTAGTGAAAGAATTTCCTATATGTATTGCATTAACTTCTTTCTACAGCTCTTGCTATGTTATGTATTTTGCCATTGATTTGAAAATACCTTGTAAGTTTTTTTTAATTTTCCTATTTTTCCAGTGGAATGATTTTATTACTTAACTGCCAAATATATGGAGATTTTCCAGCTATCATTCTGTCACTGATTTCTAATTTCATTTTAATAGATTTGAAAAATATATTTTGTTTCAATTATACATTTTCAAATGTATTTCCGTGTGCTTAAAAAGAGCACAAACTGTGCTCGTTAGTGGGAGTTTTGTTAATCAATCATCAGGTTAGGGGCCAACTGATAACTCATTTGGAATTATTATGCTTTTTTGTTGAGTTGACATTTTTATTGTTAGGAAATGTATGTATTTGTTCCTGATAAAATTCTTTGCTCTGAAATCTTTGAACAATACTATTATAGTTCACCTGCCCATTCTTCCTAACAGGGTTCTTATGGAATGACTAGTCCCTTCCATTTAATTTAACCTAAATTTTTTTTAATTTAAAGTGAAATTTTATAAGAAGCATACAGTTGTTATTTTTTAAAGTATACTAATATTTTCTGCCTTTGAATTAGAATGTTTGCATAAGTTACATTAAATGTGTTAATTCTTTTTCTTATATTGATTTGGATAGGTTTAAACCTATCATTGCTATTTGTTTTCTCTTGTCTCATGTGTTCATTTTTTTCCTATTTTATTTCTGACTTCATTTCCTCTAGGTTGAAAAAGTCAGTATTTAGCTTTCATGTACAAATTAATCTTTTTTCTGGTTTTATAATTCTAAATTAAGAAGATTTTATCTTTTGTTACTTTAAAAATTCTTTAAAAATAAATGGCATCTTTTTTGAACAGTATAACTAGCAGTCTGTTATCTGTGTTTGTTCCTCTTACTTTGGGTGCCCCCTGATATGCAGTACCCCCAGGTACTGGAAGATTGCCTCTTTGTAACTTCTTTCAAACAGTGTGGATATATCCTGGTGAAGTTTTCTTTATCACTCATGCTTGACTGCTATTAACAATCTTCGGTGACAAATTTTATCAAAAATTTGGAGAATTTTTCTGCCATTACTTCTTCACATATTGATCTTTGTTCCATATTCTTTTGGGGACTCCAGTTTCACATATTAGGCCACACGAAGTTACCCAATGACTCTCAAATGTTCTGCTCATTAATTCTTGATCTTTTTTTTTTCCTTGCTGTACAAGTTTTGGAATCTCTCTTATTATATGTTCAAGTTCACTAATTGTTTCTTCTCCAATGTTTAATGCATTGGTAATCCTATCTAGTATACTTTTTTCCTCAGGTACTGTGGTTTTAATATACAGAATTTGCTTTTTAAAATGTCTTCTAATTTATATGTGATTAGTATTTCCTCTAGATTCTCAGTTATGTGAAATTAAATCATAAAAATCCTCATCATATTTCATTTTTCTGATTTTTTTCATGGTAATTTTATACTGAATGCCCGATGTCCATTTTACCTCTTTATGAACTGAATATTTTCCATGTTACATATATTAGGACATTGTCCAGGAATGCAGGGAAGTTATTTGCAAAAAGTTTGATCTTTTCAGTCCATGACATTAAGCTTTGTTAGATTTGGGCAGAATGGTTCAAGGTTCATTTTGCACCACTCCTGAAGAAAAAAATAAAATAAAAATAAAAAATCTTTTTGAATATTCTATTTGTCATACATTTTAAAGTTTTAAAAATTTCTGTCTCATGGGAATAAGACATGTTTGAGCTTTGGGCTCTCTTTTTTGGTTCCATTGAGCTAATGTCTACCCCTTCAATACTAGCACACTGAAGGTGGGGATCCTGGGCAGGAAGGCAGCAGCCCAGGCGGCATGAATTAACAACTTCTATAACTCCCTACCTCCTTGCTGGGGCAAGTTACCTTGGCAACAGGTTGAAGGAGGAGGGGGGAGGTCTTTGGAGGTGTTAGAAATTGATTTCCCTTCCTTTGGAACCAGCTCACATCTCCCCAGTTTGGACCCAATTATTTTTTATCTACACTGACTGCCCATTTGTGCCCCGCCTGAGTCCACCCTGAGAACTACTTAAAGCTAAGCGGGGGCAACTTGGAGCAAGCAGTTTTGGTTTCCCTCTTAGGAATGTTTTGGGTCAGTGGAGGGGTCCATGGCAAAAGCCTGGTTCAGAAAGAACAGGTTACAAAGTCATCTGGGGGTGGGTGCTTCTATAAGAGCAACAAAAGACATGAGTACTGGAATGTGATTAATAAAAAATAAATATTGCAGCAACTGGAGCATGTCAATGAATATCATGATAATGACAGAAACCAGTAATATGTCACCAGGAGGTACAAGAGCTAAGAAGTTGTTCCCAAAAGAGGGCTGATGAGGACAGGCCTTTATTGGGGAATGTAAATCTTTAACATCATCAGAGTTATCAGTAATGTAAACACAACACTTCATTTTTATAATGTCACAGAACCCAGTTATCTTACTTCCCGACTGATAAAACTGGCTTGCTGGATGGTTAAGACCCAAGCTTAGAAATTAAAGTTAAATAATAAAAGGGTCAAGAAAAAACAGCCAGTATTTGGCTCTTGCCCTCTGAGTCGGCTTGAACCCAGGGAATAAGGGGACAGAACTGTGCCACTCTGGGCCATGTGACAACCTGATCAAGGTGATCACTGAGACTTGCACAACAAAAAGCCAACCAGTGCACATGCTACTAAAGAGGAGGGTCATTGGAGAAGGGAGTCATCCTTGATGCTTCCAAGGGAAGTCAACTGGCCAGGTAGTCCTTAACCTGTCCTGGAAGATGGAACTAAAGGAGCTAAGAGGCTGTTCTCAAGTTCCCCAAGAGTGATCCCCTAAGGGCACTCAGATGACTCTTGACAATGAATAGGAACAAGGTCAGTTTGAGGAGCTTAATCTTAAACACCTAGCAAAACAAGTTATAACCAAACCATGCCCATGCCTTGGGCATTTAAAAGGAAAGACAATAGTTCTTTTAATGTAATTTAAGATGCACCTACCAAAAGTAAGTAAAACTGGAGGCTATAAAGGAGGGACTCTTAGACAGGAGTGCCTGATAACTATCAAAAGAGACTATCAGAGTCAGAGGGTTTTTTAGTCAATTATAGGTCTATAAATCTTCCAAACCTCCTACACAGGTAGGTTTGATCTGTGTTTGCTAGTATGATTATCTAGCCCTAAGCAAGAGGAATAAAGGGGTCTCTACTTAGCATAGAGGTAACACCAATAAACAGGTATGCTGATTCTTTATACATTAATAAGTTAGGATATAATGACTGATTTTTCAGTATTATATAAGTCATTCACACACACACACACACACACACACACACACCAAAGCATTTGGTAGTGGTATATTATTATTTTCATATTTTGCTGGATTTTATTTTGTATTATTTGGTTTAAAATGTTTTTCTGTTTTCAAGAGATACTGGTTTCTATCTTTTGAATAAATTATCAGTATAATGCTAACTTCATGAAATGATTTAAGATATTTTCCATCTTCATATTTTTGGGAGACATTGCATAGAAATTGTTATATCTTATTGTAATATTTAATAAAAATCACCAGATAAGCTATTTGTTTGTAGAGCTATCCTTTCAGGAGGCTTTTAACTTTTTATTATATTTTTTTAATAGTTATAAGACTATTTGATTCATCTGTCTTATCTTGAGTCATTTCAAGTAACTTCTGTTTTAAGGAAGTGTTGCATCTTATCAGCATTGCTGGATTTATATGCATACAGTTTTTAGAAATCCTTTCTTTCAGGCCCAATATTGGAAATAATGTATCATCTCTTTCTTTTTCCCTGTGATTCTTACTATACATATTCATTAATTAGTATTTCAAAGCTTTATTAATTTCCTTTATTTTCTCTGTGGTTTTTCCTATTTCATTGATGTCTTATTTGTGTTGTTTTCTTCTTTCTGGTATATTTGGCCTTATTTCATTTTTATTTTTCTACTTTCTTAAGCAAACTCTCCTTCTGGCAGTGAGTCACAGGTGGAGACAATGTTTGTCTTGCAATTAAAAAAAAAACCATGAAATAATAACATCCTGAAATTAGGAGTTTCCTGATCCTTTGATGACTTCTTCATACTGTTTTGTTAATATGCTAAAATGACCAGTTTTTTTTTTACCCTGTTAAGCCTTTCTTCCTATCATCTTCATTAGAATCCAACTATTACTTTGTTTCTATTATGTAAATAAATCAAAGATAGGCTCTGCTAACTATAGATGGATCTGTCTCCAGGGCTATACAAGATTCCAGGCCTGCAGCAGCCCTCTGGTATCTGAGGGGCTCTCCATCAGTCCTGAACTGCTCAAATTCGCTCTGCTTTCTCACATGTATTGTATTCTACAGAACTTGGAGAAAAGAAATTCTGTAGTGATTCCCTAAATAATTAGCAATCGTTAGTAACTCTCTAAGAAAAAGTTCTGGCAATCATACATTTAGATTACTTATAAATAGTCAATATGATTTTTGTTGTAGTTTATTTATTCTCTGCAGTTTTCCATGAATTCTTTTTAAATGCTGTTAAAAATTTTTTTTTCATAATACTTTGCCCTAGGAACTTCCTACACTTAGTGAAGCTATTGAAGGCTACAAAAAGTTTTGTTCATGTGAGTCATACCTATTCATATACATATAAATCATAATTACAAAAAGCCCAGATAATCTAAATATATCTCAGAATTTCATGTAAAGTTTGAACTTATTAATTTGGGAGGAGTAATAAATAAGCAGTTCTTGGAATTAAGAACCTTGAGTGATCCTTGAATAATATGAATTAGTTTTACAAATGTAGTTTCTGAATTATTTTACTTTTCTATCTTCAATATTTAAATGCAATGGAAGGAATCATGTGATAATGAACTTATAGAAAGACCTGAGGAAAGAAGCTAATTTTCTTTGCATGTAGACTGAGAATGGCAAAACAGAAAGTAAAAGTCACAAGGTACTTTATTGTGAACCTGGTCCATCTCTCATCTTGGTAAGGGACTGAGTTATTTTTGTGACATTCTAATAGCTACATAGTCTAAAGATTTTAAAAAGAGAGTATTGATACAAAAGAATAGTGAGGTGACTTTTACGTTTAGTAGTTCTATGATACATGAATTATTTATGTGTGCATTTAGTTACTGATATATATTTAGACCTGAAAAAAAAATAGTTTATAAAATAGTTCATTCCTGCCTATGGTAGAATGGGATTAGTTATCACTAGTGGAATAAATTCGGAGGAATTCGTGGATGCTGGTTAGTGTGAATTACAAAAGCCATGACATAAATAGGCTTGGGTAGGGTGACATACATGTTCTGAGAAATATTTGAGGGGAAGTGGGCAGAGAAACTCTTGCAAGACTTAGAAGACATATGAAATAGCTGGACTCATTATTGAAAAAAGGGAAATTAAACTGTTAAATTAGTGGTTTCTTTGTAGCCTAATCATCTACTGAGGGTAATGATAATTTGAAAGTAGACCAAAGCCTTCATATTGTTGAGAGTTATGAAGGTATTTACCTAAACACCTGACCTATTTCTTGAAACTAAAGAATAGAAGTAGACACCAGAAAGTTTTGACAACTTAACACATATAGAATACACATCTTATATTAAAACAATGTTTCTGATATAGTCAAATGTGAAATAAAGTATTTTTAAAAAGTAAAAATAGAGGGACATAGGATTTATGAGAAAATAAGAAATCTGAATAAAGTAAAATTGCAATTCCTTTTAATTTTGCTTAATCCTAATAGGGAATTCAGAATCAATAAAATAATAGTATACATAAAAATGATTCTTATAGTTCAAAACAGTGGGTATTAAACTCTCTGAATGTCTTGGCATCTGATCTAGAAAAAACCTCCTCAGATATTGATATTATTAATCTTCAGAATAGTTTGAGAATTTCTCTTCATAAAACTATATGAATATAAAATTTTAATAGTGTTCTACTAACCTACACTGAGTTAAGAGCTGAAATTTTATTAGCAGATTTAAGGAAACATAAGCTAAAACTATTGAGGTAGATCAATTTTTGTAGATCCTCTAACTTAGTTTACTTTATACACAAGAAAATGATGATAAGAATTAAATAAATTTTTCAAGTTAGTGGCAGCTTCAGAACAAGAACTGAAGCACCTCTTTATCAATTTGGAAGTGTGTCTATTTATATTTGATGGTAGAGAGAATTTCTGTTAAAAGTTCATTTTCATTGTAATTCCCTAATGTGTTAAAATCCTTTATTGTTATAATAAAAATAGTAATAGTGCTTTCTCAACCACCTTTATAAATAAGAAAAGGTAAAGCAATGAAGTTTTTTTAAAATTTTTACAGACTTCATTTTGATTCATTGTACACATATGGGGTACAAATTTTCATTTCTATGGTTGTGCATGATGTACATTCATATCATTCTTGTTAATCACATATGTTCATAGGGTAATGATGTCTGTCTCATTCCACCATTTTTCATACCCCTACCCCCTATTTCCCTCTACATAATCTAAAGATCCTCCATTCCTTTCTCACACCCCATCCCTCCCAACCAGATTCTATATCATCATCCAAATGCATTTTGATTAAAATGTTTTTTTATTATTACCTGGAAAAATAATAACTTACAGAAATTCAAATGGCAATGTACTTAAAATTGAGAATTGGTATGGAAAAATTCATCTTTTTAATATCATTCCTCATTTTTATTTTAAAGATTACTTGTCAGATCATGCTCCTTTTGTCTACATCATCATAAATACAAAAACTTGACTTGTTGCATTTTATGACTGAGATACATTTAAGTTCTTTTCCTATCAGTGGGCAAACAAAACATAATTGCTGACCTGAAAATAATATAATGCTGTTATACAGACATTTAATTATAGTCACACTTATAAGTACCTGTCTGGCCATGTTGTTTAGATAGGTAAAAAAAAAATTATTAAGAGAATTAATTTGTAATATAATTCTATTATATTCAATTTCATAACTAAAACTGTGTACTGAGTTGTAATTTATGCTTTACTTTGAAATTTAGCTTCTGTTATGGATGTTAGTGGCTTGTTTATTGCAAGCAGTGCATTTCAGTAACAGTTTCAACCTGTCTAAAATTTGCAGCATATGCAGTTTTTACAATGTAATTAGTTTGAAATTGGGGATGCTTAATTTTAAAATTGAATTGTTCATGAAAATCTATTTTCATACTCTCTATGGTTTAAGCAGTTTCTCTTCATAAAATGTTTTATAGTTGTTTGAAGAAATTAAGTGTAGTTAATCAGAAAGTACATTATGCTTTGACACCTAATTTGAAAGCCCTGTCTTGAAGCAGTGAATGATTGCTTATAGCATTACATATACCAATGAGAACCCAAATAGGAAATCCATTTATGCTTAAATTAGATATCCTTATTGATTAAGTCAGGGTGGTATTGTCTTCTTGTGGGACAGAGTCTATAAAAGTATATGTTTGCTAAAATATATAGTTCATTGTTTAGTAGATTAAGAAAAATA
Source organism: Glaucomys volans (assembly GCA_020662805.1). Lineage (NCBI taxonomy): Eukaryota > Metazoa > Chordata > Mammalia > Rodentia > Sciuridae > Glaucomys > Glaucomys volans. The sequence continues at coordinate 50,804 of JAJEJO010002320.1, read as the reverse complement.
ACACTACAAATATTTTTTCTAATTGTTACATGTAAGAAGGCACAGCGTTGACCTTAATGTTCATTTATTATGAAAACATAATTTAACATGAATTTTTAATGTTTAGCAGTTACAAAAAAGAGGATATACAAAGTTTAAGAATGATGTTGATGCAAACATTTTTGTCTCTATCTCTGTCTATCTTTCAGTGCCACCAGCAATCACAATGCCTCAGAAATCATTTAATGCCACAGCAGAGAGAGGAGAAGAGATGACATTTTCCTGCAGAGCTTCAGGGTCTCCAGAACCCACCATCTCCTGGTCCAGGTAGGTTAAATACACAGTCACTCTGGTTCATGGAAGAGTGGAATCTTAAATCATTTTATCAAGAAGTAAAGCATTGCTTTTAGTTTCATTCAAAAATTAAAAGCTGCTGTTCTCAGTTCAATTCATGAGATTAAATTACTAAAGACATCAGCATGTGATCTTTCTCTAATTTTGAGTCCAAGGCTGCCCTCATGATGCTTATTCTGTCTTTAAGGGCATGTTTCTGGCCAGAATAGACCCAGAAATACTGTGACTAATTCTACCTTTTAATGTTACCACTAGTGTGTCTTGAATAGATATCCCAGTGTTGTAGGCCACATGGTTTTAAGTGTAGAAAGGCATTTTCATTATAATGCAATTCATTGTATATTTTGTTGCTGTGTAGAAAACATAGGTAATTATGCAAAATTAAAACTGCATGAATTTACTTTGTCATTTTAAAACTGTTCTCTCACTGCATGGCCCATGTGGGTAAGAGAAAGGGTTCCTGTTGGAGGGATGGGCTGGCTGTAAGTTAATCTCTAAGAAATTCATTTAATAGAAAAAACCACAGGAGGTAATTACCTTTCGAATCAGGAGGCATGGCTGGTTGAGCCATGCTAAAGGGTAAGGCTCTAATAAAATGGAGGAACCCATGTTTTCTTTATTTATAGTCTTACAGGTAAAAGGGAAACTGGGAGGAGCTTCTTCTGCAAGAAACAGGATGGGGTGGAGTTAAGCAAGCCATTTGGCTCTAGCGGGTCATTCTAGCTGGACCTATAAATTGTGGCAGTAGACCACTACATGAAAACACATACTCCAGGCAATCTGGAACAATCTCCCATGGTTGTCAGTTTCTGAGAGCCAGATTTCTGTGACTGATAGCTCTACCAAGCCTGGTTTTATTTGCTGGCCATGGATGGCGCCTGCACTGTTAAACTTATCAAATGAGTAAACTTCGTATTCTAAATCTATTCTTTGATAGTTTACTTATGTCTTATTTTAGAATATTTAAATGTACTTGATTTCCATTAAATTTAAGCATGTATATTGAAATATTCTATTCTTTTAGGTTGTGGCTCAAACTTTTGAATTGGAGACAATGAAATTTAAAATTTGAGAACTTATTCATATACATTAGAAATGCAGTATACTTTATAAGCATTGGCTATAAATACTTATACAAATCACTTCTACATTTCATAACTCATATAATACAAGAAATATCACATCAAAACTATTAATAAATTAGGCACAGTGGTGCACATTTGTAATCCCACTGATTTGGGAGACTGGGGCAGGAGGATCAGCAATGTAGATCAATTAAAATGAAAAGGGCTGCAGGTGGAACCGGTGGTAGAGCACTCCTGGGTAGTAAAATCAACTTTCAAATAAACAAAGGTATTCCTATTAAGCTTTAAAAAACTGTTTTAATGAAAATACTTAAAATTCAAAACTGCTTTCTTTATTTTCTGTTGGCTAATTTGTTGATGGCATCTTTGTTTTTCAAATATGTATATTGTTTAGCCATTTGAAACAGCAAGTAGTAATTAATGAGTTATTTCTTCAACCCAAGGTGTTTTCAATTTTTCTGTATAGACAGTAATGCTGTTTGTTGGTATTTTATAATAGGAATACACATCAAACATTAACATATTAATCCCAGACAATCATCACACATCACTGAGATTACTGGTTTACTGGTATAGATCCATAACAGCCAAGATCAGATCTAACTGCATCACAGAAAACCTCTCAGGTCATGCATTACAATGAACAAATATTGTCATAGGATCTTATTTTAATAATTTTATATTTCCAGAGAAACTTATTTCTTAGATTTAAAAGAAGTTTAATATATATTCAAAATTGGTTTTTTATATTTAATTGGAAAAATAATGATAAGGACCAGAAAAAGTCAGGTTCAGAGGAAATAAAATAGTAATTTATGTCTATAACTTTTCATCTCAGCAGCTTCATATGCCATTATTTTCATCTCTTTGGTGGGATGGAATAATAATTATTTTAAATGTAAATAGTTATTTAACCTCTGGATATAAAATGTATGTATTGGGAGAAGGGGAATATGTGGTTACAATGTCTACAGAGACAAAATTATTTTAGAGGGAAGTTTTTATTTTTGTCCTATTCATCTGTAGATGTAGATATTTCATGTTTGTTAGATGTCTTGACGGGTCCCAGGAGTGTTGGTTTCTGATGAGGCCTCTCTTATTGGCTTGTAGATGACACACCTTCTCCTTTATTGTCATATGGCCTCTCCTCTGTGTGAAAGGACTGAGAAAGAGAGCTCTCCTATCTCTTCCTCTTCTTTTAAGTAGACCTTTCCATCCTCGAAACATGTGACCTCATTTAACCTTACTTAATGTCCTTAAAGCCCCTGTCTTCAGAAATAGTCCCACTGAGGACTAAGGAATAAATGTTTGAATCTGGGAGAGGGGAGCCTGTTAGTATGAAGCAGAGGGAAAGAAGTAGTTAAGGAACAAAAGTTAGGGAATTCACAAAGATACTCAGAAACAGATAGTGACATTTAAATCAAAGTGGGAGGAAAAGCAGTGACTGTACATCTCTCCATTTTCCTTCAAACACTAGCTTTCTATCTACTGAAAACACTCTACAGATTTTTATTGTTAACCCATTAATTTAGTGAATTCCATTGATTTTCAAATGTTAAGGCTCTTTTATATTCCTTGTTTAAAACCCACTTAAGATATGTTATATTTTATTTTTTTTTCCAGTATTTTTTTTTTTTTTTTTTGGTACTGGGGATTGAACCCAGGGGCACTCCACCACTGAGTCACATCCCCAGCCCTATTTTGTATTTCATTTAGGGCCTCGCTAAATTGCTGAGGCTGGCTTTGAACCCTCGATCCTCCTGCCTCAGCCTCCCAAGTGCTGGGATTACAGGCATGCGCCACCTTGCCCAGCAACATATGTTATATTTTCATGTATTGCTCCCATACATATGATAATCATGTTAAGAATTGTTACATTCATGATTATGAGAAATATCATGTTATTATTTTCTCATTCTTGAATTGTTATGCATGAGGGCAATGTTGGTCTCATAGAGTGAAGAGTGAAGTATTTTCTCCTCTTCTATTTTATAATGAAGTTTGTATATAACATTGATTATTTCCTCACGCATTTGTAATAATACAAATTAAACTACAGAACACTCTATAGGCATTATTATTATTATTATTTTTTAGAGTTATGTAAAGTTATAAACCCTAACTTTGATCATTTCTACTTCTCTTAGAAAATTTTTGCACACTTTATAGTATATGTGTAGAGATGCCATAAGAAACTGGGAAAGATGATGCTATTGAGTCACAGAAGAATAAGAATTTTATTAGAATATGTATCAGTGCTTTCTGGAAAATGTAATCAGAAATCACTTGAAATATTTATGATGTATCACAGAAGTGTTTTATTTAATTCTAGGAAATAGTTTAATAAAATTTTTAGAGTTTTTTTTAAAGTTTTCAATTGATATGAAAGGGTAAATATTCCCAAATGACAAATACAAATCCTAAACATTTTATGTTGATGGGTTCTGAGATCAATTCAGATATTCGAACCACTATTATATTTTTATACTAGGAAGAGAAGCAAAGAAGAAAAAGAAAGTTAGAATGAGGAAAAGGACTGATGATAATAAAATATTATTGAAGAAAATACATTAAAATTTTTCACAGCTGTAGAAATGTTTTAGTTTTTTAATATTTTTAAAATATTTCTTACTGTACAGTCCAGTTGAAAAGAAATTGAAATATTGCATGTACTACAGTTAGAGCAGAATGAGATCTATTTCATTATACAAAGGATTGGGAAAATATAATATTTTTTGTCTAAGAGACAACATCAAAAACTTTCTTTTTTCCTTCATTAATTAAATTGTGTCCAATATAATGTCTCTGATTAGTTTTGTTTTCAGTTAATTCATTCATCTTATTAATGTATTAGTAGTACTTATATGCAATATAAATTTGTGATGTATTTATATGGTATTTACTTTGGAATTTATTTAAATAAATTTTCCAAATAAATTATTAAAAAATATGTCCCGCACTAGAAAATAAATATTTTTCATAAACATTTGTTGGGTCACCAACATATAATGTATGAAGGGAATAAAAAATAACCAAAGAAAAGTGAGTTTTGCTAATAATCAAAATTCAAATTGAACCAACATGCTTTTGCAAACTAATGTCAAGATTTCAACATTGTCCAATGGTTTTCTTGTCACAAAACTCAAAACAGATTTCAACCATAATTTTGTTATTTACAGATCAAATTACTGGACTACTATAACATGCTTTTGATTGTACTGTAGCACTATCTATCAATGACAGTAGCCGTGAAATAATGGATGCCTATCGATCAAAAAGTTGATTATGATCTCCTGAGTTATGAAGACAAATTTATGAAGATCAACCTTTTTTCTTCTTCTTCAGGAATGGCAAGCTCATTGAAGAAAATGAAAAGTACCTATTGAAAGGAAGCAATACAGAACTCACTGTCAGGAACATAATCAACAGTGATGGAGGACCTTATGTCTGTAGGGCCACAAATAAGGCAGGAGAAGATGAAAAGCAAGCATTCCTTCAAGTCTTTGGTAAGTATTATAGCACAGTGTTGAAGTCTGAGATGCCCAGAGGAGCGCCTGAGTAAACTTCTATTCTGCTGTTAAAGCAAACCATTTAACTTTCCATATTTAAACTGTAAGGTGTTCCTCTCTGAAATGCATTTTCTATTTCAGCTACCAAATAGAATTGTCTTAAGAATTACATCAAGTCACACATTTAAATTTTTATAAAATATTAGCTGAATCATAACAGAGTCTGAACAAAAAAATATTTAAATTACACTGATGGATTCTGTGAAATTTTGTATCTCTATTAGGGTAGATATTCATAAATCTTAACACATGTTGGGATCTTTTTTGCATTCAATATACTTAAAAAATTTACATCACACACCCATAATCCCAGCAGATCCATAGGCTGAGGCAGGAGTATTGCATGTTCAAAGCCAGTCTCAGCAAGTTAGTGAGGCCCTAAGAAACTCAGGGAGACCTGTTCAAAATAAAAAGGGCTGGGGATGTGACTCAGCAATTAAGCACTCCTAGACTCAATCCCTGGTACCAAAACAAACAAACAAACACCAATTACATCTTTATGGCTATGAGTTAGAAACATTGATTGTACTATAATTAAATATCTGTTTTTATTTTACTAAAATAAAATATGTAAATACCCTCCATATTAAGCAAGAGATATATTGTTTACCTTGGAAATGGATAGAAATAGAGAATTAGTACGATTTTAGAAAACTTGATTTACCTTGTATTATATTGGCAGTAGGAAGACAATTTGCTGTTTAATAGTTATAATTTTTCACTTTAAACAGTGAAAAAACTATATTCTCTACTAACATTTAATATATCTTCTCCATCTTTGACAATACTCATCAAAATGCTTTCATAACAAGGAAAGGTAAAGTGAAAAAGGATGAGATCTCTAAGATTAAGAGTGCCTAGTGTTAGCAGCATAAGGGTCCCTCTTACATTAATTCCAAAATAAATGGTAATAGCTGGTGGACCACCCTTTTGCTGGTTGTGCCTATTGCCACCTTAATGATAAAACATTTTCCAAACCAGAGAAATTTTCATAATGCTTGTATCCTATTGGAGATAAAAAACTATAAAAAACTGAATTAAAATAAAATTTGAATAATAATAGGCTCTAAATAGAATAGGAAACTGGATGAATTGGAAAACATTGTTTAGCAAGATCTGTAATTTTGGATAGCAGAGTGTTGGAAAGTTAGCATGAAGGACAATGTTAAGGTGATATTAAACAAAAGTCTTTAATGAGGAGAAAGAGAAAAAACTAACCCAGCAGATTGTTCACATAGAAGAAAGAGCAAATAAATAGAAATCTATTCAAAATCATAGGAAGTCCTTAAATCATGGAAAATTCACAACTGTTTCCCTCTTAAAAAAATGGTTGGAGTATAAATTTTCAAAATAGTTTCTGATTATTGTCTGTATATCAGTAGTGTCCATGGTGATATTTCCTTTTTCATCACAAATTTTAGTAATTTGAGTTTTCTCTTTCTCTTTTTTAGCTTGGCTAAAGATTTATCAATTTTATTATTTTCTTTAAAATCTATGCTACACAAATATTACTGAGTATGAAAATAATTAGAAATGGTACTATATGACAGAATTCCAAAGGACAATATTCCCAGTCTACCTCTATGGGTTCATCTGAAATACTGTTTTGTTGTTTCTTTTTTATTAGGATACCAGTGAGAATAAAGAGATACAAATGTTTCTAATAGTTTCATCTTTAAAATAGGAAATAATAAAATGTTACATCATGGTTGTAATTACTTTTTGTAGTAACACTGAGCAAGTTTGTGCTCCTTTAACACAAAGTAATCCATAAAGAGTGACTAACTAAATCCATTAAAGACAATAGAATTCTTGAAAGTTCTATATGCTGTATTTCTGGATTCAGGAATGTTATTTTCTGAGATTAAGAACAACTTTTTTTTAAACTTTGGTAAAGGTCAAATAAGTGTTCTCATACTGAAAAACAAGCATTGACTTTTAGACTTTTATCCATTTTGTGTCTAAAGAAAAAAAATTAAGAAGTACATAGTTCAAAAACTAAATTTATGTGTGATACTATGTATACTTACAGAGAAGCATATTTTAAATATTAATAGTATACAAAAGGTTCTTTTGTAGTAGATATAAAAAAGAATTAATGATCAATATGTTGTTAAGATAATACCTCTATGTACATACTGCTTCAAAAGAGGAAATTTAATTTTGTGACTCTAAGAAAGGAATAAAGTAGGTTCATTTTTAAGTAAGCAAAGTTTTGAAAGGAATCATTATATTTATGTTGGTTTCTAAGCTACCTCAAAATTTTCAGTGATAATAGATGAACCTTATTTTCCATAGTTCCTTTTTCTCTGCTCTTTGCAACTCTGTTGGTTCTCTTGTAAAGCAACACGTCACAATAACTCTGTAGTTAATCACCTTGTATTATATTAACATAGACTGAAGACCCCACTGTCCATGTTAAGTTCAAACAGTAACTGTCTTAATCCAATATCAATTGAGTAATATATACATTTTTTACAGTACAGCCTCACATAATACAGCTTAAAAATGAGACTACATATGAGAATGGTCATGTCACACTCATCTGTGAAGCAGAAGGGGAGCCTGTCCCAGAAATTACTTGGAAAAGAGCAGTGGATGGCATCACATTTTCGGAAGGCGATAAGGTAACATCAACTCATTATGTAGTAGTGTCCAATAATGTTGTAGTGTCCAGAGTTTTGAATACTAACAAATCTCACATTAGTCTCCAGCTTTCCATGGAACATGTATGTACAAATCAAATAAATGGCTTAACTTTTTAAAAGGTAACTCTAACAAAAATTCAGCCTATAACTTACTTTAACATACAAAAATGTCAATTTATAGCATTAAATACATTTTTCCATTCAATTACAGAATTATAGGTTATTGGTATTATTCTTAAGGTTGCTTCCAAAGGCTATTTGTATACATTGAATCTCTAAAATATTTTGTGGCAATTTTCACCTCTACCTGTGGCTCTTTACATAATAGCAGTTCAAATATATAAAATTCAGGCTATCATACAATTATTGACTCTTTAGAAATGTCACTGTACATTTCAAGAGTGGGCTTCTGCTTTCATATCATTTGTACACTGAAAAATAAATGTAAACAAATTTAGCATTCAGATGACCTTTCACCAAAATGCATGCAAGTTACAGAGAAATCAATTAAATATTAGCATGTGTTTCACAATACTCTATATTTTATTTTACTTTTCACCAATTCCAAATATAGACAAAAGTCAAAAGAAAAATATTGTGATGCAGTGGCATGATACAATTGACATTTCACAGCAATAAAGATGTTGCAATTTGACTTTTAGATGACTTTGCTTGGTGTTAATATTCATTAGTTTCTACAAAATGTCTGATTTCTGAAATATACATACACCTAAAAGTACTTTGACTTACTAATATAAGAGTGGAAAGGTTTGAAACCATTTTTTCCACAATACACTTTCCATCCCTCCTATTCTTTGTATTAGATTTAACAATCTATTAACCTCATATATTGACAAAAATTGCATCTCTCTTGTTCATTTATTAACTTTTGTTTTGTTTTGTTTTGTTTTAATTTATTTTGATTCATTGAACACAAATGGAGTACAGCTATTGTTTCACTGGTTGTGCACAAAGTAGAGTCACACCATCTGTGCATTCATGCATGTACACAGGGCAATGCTATCTGTCACACACTCTGCATTTATTAACTTTTGAAAGGATTCTTTTCTATCATCTTTTTTTTCCCCTTTGGTTTGGTTCCATTTCCTCATCATGATAGCATTTTTTGAGTGTATAACTGTTTTTTGGTAATAGTAGCACTGATTTGTCATTCTTATTTTATATAGTCAAGTTGAAAACTAAATTTATAAATAAGGAAATATAATCATAGTCTTCTGAGAACCACAGTTTTACAGAGTTTGTTTTAATATTTTCTTAACAGAAAATCACAGACATTGCTATAGCAGTTTCCAAGTCTGAAATGAGTTAAATGTCAATAAAATGAGTAAGATACAGCCAAGTATCAAAAACTGTAGAGGATTCTTTCATATTTCAATTTAGCACATTTCTATGGATTAGATCCACACACGTACTTTGCCCTTAACTGTATCTTCATATGCTAATGTGTACCTTCATATTAGTGTTCCCGAACTTTCCAGTTGTTTACTGGTCTACTTAAAAGTTAATAAAAGTTCTCTTCTCAAAATCAGGTTTTATTTTTCATATAATTGATATTTCCATATGTATTGCTGAGAATAAAAGCAGATTTTATTCAGATATTTTATCAGTGTGATGAAACAGTGGTTTTTAGCACTGCAAACTACACATAAGAATTTCTTGCATAGTAACTTTGAAAACAATGTTTCGGTTTGTGTTTGCTAATGACTATCTCTATTAAAGAGTACATATTTGTACAAATTTTTTTGATTTGGCTTATTTTTCACAAGTAAATTATAGGAACCCAAATATAATTTTTGTGCTAGGATTATACAGTGGATGAAGAAATTAGAACTATTTACTTTTTATCTTCACAATTCTCCCCAAAATACTCTAATATCTGAACACCAAGAAGTCCCCTTTCTTCCAATATTCCTGGTATCTTCAGCAGTAAAGTTCACAAATTTGAATAGTTGAGCTGAGTTTAAAAGGAAGACAAATCTAGTTTTGAATTTCAGCTTTGCCATTTATGGTGGCTTAACAGTGGCAATATTATTTGAACTCTTTGATTTCCTTCACCTTTAAAATGTTGATAATTCTTATTTCCTTTTTATTATAAGGGAGTGTAAAACACATGTCCAAGTTAAGTAGTCAATATACATTTTCATCTTTGTCATATTACACAGTTTTCAAGCACAGGCTCTTCTGTTACACTTTTTCTGAGTAAATTCTGTGTGCAGATAGTCCATATAAATTCTGATACCTAAGTTTGATTGAATAATACTATCATAGATTACACTGATATCATATCAATCTTGTGATGAAAAGTGGCAGGAATGCAAATGAATAAATATAATGCACTATATAAATTGAATCAAGGGTAAGAATCACATGATCATTTCAATAGATGCAGAAAAAACTTTTGATAAAATTCAATATCTCTTCATTCTAAAATCTCTGAATAAATTGGATGTGGAAGGATCATAGCTCAACATGATAAAGACTATCTTTGACAAACTCGTAGGCAATATTATACTGAGTGGGGGAAAATCAAAAGCATTTCCTCTGAAATCAGAAACAAGACAAGGGTTTCCACTCTTACCACTCTTATGCAACATATATTGGAAATTTTAACCAGAGCTCTTAGGCAAGGGAAAGAAATAAAATGGATATGCACAGGAAATGAGGAAATAAAATTAGCCCTGTTTGTATATAAGGATTTCATAGTTAGAAAACCCTAAAATCTCCACCAAAAGTATCTTAGAATTGATAAATTCATCAAAATAGAAGGGAATAAAATCAACATCAAAAAAACAGTGGATTTCCTATAGACCTGTAGGCCTCAAAAAAAA
>JAJEJO010002320.1:0-40220 GCA_020662805.1 Glaucomys volans | reverse complement strand
GAAAGAAATTGAGAAAGACTCTAGAAAATGGAGAGACCTCCCTTGTTCATTGACTGAGAGAATCAGCATTGTTAACATAGTTCTACTAATGAAAGTGATCTATGGATTCATCACAATCCCCATCAAAATTCCAATGACATTCTTCATAGAACTAGAAAAAAGTGATAAATTCATGTGGAATCAAAAAACAAAACCCTGAATAGCCAACAGAGTCCTTGTCAAAAAGAACAATGCTGGAAGTATCCCAATACCAAATTTCAAATGCATACTATGCAGCCATTATAAGAAAAACATCATGATAGTGGCATAAAATCAGAAATGGAAGAGATAATAAACCATGCATCTACAGACAACTGTTTCTCAACAAAGATTCCAAAAGCATATGTTAGAGAAAAGATAGCATCTTCAACTAATGATTCTGTAAAATGGAATATTCATCTGTAGAAATTTGAAAGAAGATCCCTATCTCTCAATCTGTACAAAATGCAACTTTAAATGGATCACTGACCTTAAATTTGTAACTACAATGAGAAAACATATGGGAAACACTTTAAATAGTGATATAGGCAACAATTTCCTGAATAAGACTCCAGTAGCTCAAGAAATAATACTTGACAAATGGAATTACATCAAATTAAAAAAACTCTGCACAGCTAAAGAACAGAATGAAGAGACTGCCTATGGGATGGTAAAAAGTATTTGCTAGCTATTCATCTGGAAAGGGAATAATATTCAGCATATATAAAGAACTCAAAACACTGAACAAAAAAGAACAAGTAATCCAATCAAAAATGATATAAACAGTCACTGTGCAAGAACAGTATCGATGATTTATAAATATATGAAATGTTCAATGTTTACCTTTCAGGGAAATGCAAATCAAAACTGCATTTAGATTCTATCTCACCCCAGTCAAACTAGTTATTGTTTAGGAATAAGAAGTAACAAATTCTCACCAGAATCCAAGAAAAATTGTTCCCTTTAAACTTGTTGATAGAGTTATAAATTAGTAAAGTAACTATGGAAAAATATATAGATTCCCCCAAAACCTAAAAGTAGAACTACCATATGATCTAGCTATACCACTCCTGAATACATACCCAAATGATATAAATTAAGCATACTATGAAGATACCTGCATACCCATGTTTATCATGACACAATTTATAATAGCCAAGTTACACAATCAGCCTTAATGCCCATGTGTAGACAGGTGCACACACACACATGCATGCACACACACTCACACACACACACACACAGAGGAGAATTATTCCATCATAAAGAAGAATGGACTTATACATTTATAGGAAAATTGAGGAAACTGAAGAGCATCATGTTAAATAAGCCAGACTAAGAAAGGTAAGTAAGGAATATTGTCTCATGAATATGGAACCTTGAAAAAAAATTTAAGATGACCTGAAAGTGAAAAGGGAACCACTAGAGAAGGAGAATTGGACCAGGATGAGGAGGCAGAGGACAAGAGGGGGCTTTAGGGAAGGTGGATATGATCAAAGCTTGTTTTATACATGTATAAAATGTCACTATGAAACCCATTATTTTGTGCAATTAACATTTGCTGATAATTACAATAATCAAGGAAAGAAAGTGACATGAAATGATACTTTCCACAATAACCATGAGGTGATCCTGTCAGGCTTTCTCATCCTCAAAGTTCATTAATGTTTATAGCTCAAGGCCTACTAATGATACTTAATGAGTAGTATCATTTGGTCTCATGAGGATGGTTTTCAGGCCACACTTTGGCAAGCAACTCTTTATTGTAAGCTAGCATGAAATTTAATAACTAATCCTTTCACCAGGAGAATGTTCTTAATAATCATGCCTCATATAGGGACCTGGAAAATACAGTATGAAATAAAAGTTACCACTATGAGTACACCAGTTGAAAACATTGATGAGACTGCAAAAATAAAATAATTTCACCAGGCATGGTGGCACATGCCTCTCATCTCAATGGCTAGGAAGGCTGAGGCAGGAGGATTGCAAATTCAAATCCAGCCTCAGCAACTTAGTGAGACTCTATCTAAAAATAAAATATTTTTAAAAGGACTGAGGTTGTGCCTCAGTGGTTAAGCACCTTTGGGTTTAATCCCCAGTACCAAATAAATAATATATAAATAAAATAAAATAAAACAAAACATCTTTAGTGTCATGGGACCCAAACTAATAATTTTATCCAACAACATGACATTGTACTTATCAAATATGCTCCTCAAAGATTTTACAAGGGGATCTTAGTTAATAGAATTCTTTTTCTTGTGTAAGTTTATAATTAATCTTATACTGAATTCAAGAATTAGATAAACATACTAAACATAGTCTCCAGTGGATTAGACCTTAGAAAATAAGGTTAACTCCATAGATGAGAGAAATTGAGACTGCTTAGTCTCTGTCAGAAGTATCTTTCTGAAGAGAGAAAAAGTAGTGGTAGAGAAGTGTTTCCTATCTGAATGTACACATTTACTCATGAGATATTCCTTTATTTCTCAATGGAAGAAATAAAGCACTGTGAAAACTCCATATCGTATGATAGAGTTTTCTTCCTTTGGAAAAAAATTTACTAGTTCATTAGAAGTATCAACCCTCCAACAAATGTCATGTTAGTAACAGTTTAATAATCACCAAACACCTTATCTAAATTTATTTTCTTATATCCTTATTGCATAGTAAGTTTTTATGTCCAAAACATAGTGGCATAAGCCAACCATTTTTTCCCTCATGCTTTTGTGGATTGGGAATTTAAGTAAGATACCTTGAGTGTCACTTGTACTGTCTAATGTGCTTGCACTTAAATGTTGTCTGTAGTTGTAGTTCTGAGAAGATTCATCAGAGCTGAAAAGTCAAGAAGGCACGTAAGTGTCTAGCGTCAATGCTGCCTGTGGACAGTGAGCTCATTTGGAGCTGTCTATCAGAGCACCCACACGGAGCTTTGCCAGCTTGACTGCATTAATGTAGTCTGTCCTCCTGTATGTCAGTCAGCTCCCTCCAGAGGAAACATTGCAAGAAAACCACAACAGACAGACTTTATATGGTCTTTTCTGAAATAGACTTGGAAGTCATGCATTACCACTATGCGTATTATAATGGTTGAAAGCAGATTATAAGACTAGCCCAAATCCAAGTTGAAAGAATTAGACTCCTCCTCTTCATGGGGAAGAATTCATGTTCACATTGTTGATAGAATGTGAAACAGGAGATATTGTTGAGTCTTTGAGTATACATCATGAACAGTTTATCTCCAAAATATCCTCATGAATTAAGTCAACTTATGATCTCAGACTTGTAAAAGAGGAAAATCAAGGAAGTGCTTTTTCGAAGTAAGACTACCCTGTGAGAAAAGGCAAGTTTCAGGACTTGAACTGTGGTCCTGTGCCTCCATACGACATACCTGTTTAAGTACTTCGGAATTCTACTAAAGTGAATAGTTAATTTCTGTGAATATAAATATTAGTTTCATGGAATCGAACGCAAATTAAAAGTTAGAAGAAACTTTTGTTTTAAAAACTTGTTTATACTATGAACTTTTTATTCTATTCAATTATGGTCAGTAAACACTAAAATGATCTCGTAATTTATAAAATACACATAAGAACCACTTCTGTGAATGTCCCATTATGTATATCTGCAAGACATGTAAATAAACAGAAAGATCAGTAGAGTAGAGGAAAAGAAACAGGGTAAGTTAGGAGGGGGTGGGAAAGGATAAGTACTTGGGACTTTGGAGCAAACTGTACTCCATGCAATTATAATTATGTCAAAGTACATCCAAATGTTATTTATAACTATTAAAAGACAATAAAAGATAGGCCATAAAAATTAAAGACTCAAAAAAAAAAAAAAATAGAATCACTCTGGTAATGAGTGATTCTCCAAAATGTTTGAAAGCCCATATTTTAAGTGACCATACACAATCATAACACTATTGTCTTTATAAAATAAATAGCTCACTTGGTATTTTCAGATTCCATATTCAACAAATACGGATTAAAGTTTTAGTGATAGTAACTTGCTGACCACTATGTGCTAGTAATTGATTTTATGCCACAATCCTGCCAGCATTAATTAGTGATAGTATCTTATTAATTGCATATAAATGGTGTGTACTGAAAGAAAAATATTTTGACACTTATATGAAATTTGCCATCTTTTTCTGGTTTCTGGTGCTAATAATCCCCCATTGTTTTGTGAAAGATATCGAACAGTTGAGCCATGTATATTACTCTTCTTCCATAATATGAAAATATCTTACAAAAAATACCATCAAAATAGTGCTTAAAAACAGAACACTTTTATTTTTAAATTTTTAAATGTTTAAATTTTTATTAATTCATTTATTCTTTGATACCAAAGTCCCTTAACCACTGAGCCACATCCCCAGCACTTTTTTTTTTTTAGACAGGATCTCTCAAATTTGCTCAGGGTCTTGCTAACTTGCTGAGGCTGGCTTTGAAATTGCAATCCTCCTATCTCAGCCTGCCAAACCATGGGGATTACAATTATGTGCTACCACACTCTAACAAACAAAGCTCCTTTAAGCTAAGTACTCCTTTATGTATGATACAAAACATCTTACTCACCTTAAATATATGTAATATCAAGAGCTCTTCAGATAAACTTCAAATACATAAAAAGCATATTTACTTCTTTACATGTATTTTCCAAAATCCAATGTTATTTCAGGATAATATTTTCTCCCTGTTTCATTAAATTAACTGTCACTAATTTATAATTATCCATTTATTTTAAATTTCATGGAAATTTATTTTAGTGGTAATGAATACTATTGGTGATATTTACATTAAAGTACCATTTATATACTGTGATTATGTAAAAGTTCATTATATTAACAGACCCATTTTTAAATATATGGAGTATTCTTTAGGTGTACATTCATATAAAAATCAAACCCTATCCTTTTTTATAGTAAATATTATATGTTTAATTGTAGTATTGAAATGTATACAATAAAGCTTAAAATCAAACTGAAAATACTGTTCTGATGTGTAAAAGAGACATGAACTGAATTTCTAAATTATATACATGCTAAAATTTTAAATTTTTGCATTAAAAACCTTTTCTTAAATTAAATAAAACCCTGATTCTTTCAAAAGAATGTCTTTGAGTTTGTGTGCCCAAAGTTTTTTGGCATAATCCCTGGCCTACAAAAATACTCAGTGGACATTTCCACTGATACTAATACCTTTTAACTAATTCTGAATCAAAGTTTCTTTACCTCATCCCTTCCTGTGATTCTTATTGATCAATACATGTAATTATAAGTGAAAACACAGATATTGATGAATTATGAAATTCATGGAAAGTTTCACAAAACTTGTTATTTTGAATAGCAAAAATCAAAGTTTAATCCTGAATTTTTTATTTCAGTACTTCATTCACCATGTCACTTATCATTTCTGACTTCAATTTCTGTGTATATAAACGTGGTTAATTTTAAGACGTTCCTGGAAAAGGTTTCTAAAGATGAAATGAGATCATACATAAAAAATATCTCAAACACAAATTGAACAACTTAAATGTTTTATTTCCTATTGTCTTTGGAGGTATCTAGTTTTTTTTTTAGTATTATGTTTATTGTATTGAATTTAATTCATAATTTTACAAATGACATTAAAACTGATCATGTTAATTCTGTGTCAATGATTGTGGCTAATAGAGACCAGGGAAATGATTTCATGAGCAGATTATAGATTCTCTGGAAATGAACAAGATCCACAAGAATAATAATGTTCTTCCTGTAGATATTAGTAGATTGTGTTCCCTTAACAAATTCATAAAATCTGATCTAAAACTATCTATAGCAACATTAAATCAGTTTGTAAATATGAAGTCTCACAAAGTGTTAAATCTTGCCACTCGTTTTATTTAATTTTGTATATTTATTGTTTAAAATCATTTACATGACAGTAGAGTATATTTTCAAATAGTATACATGTATAGTATAAGTATAATTTGTTGGAACAAGTATAACTTGTTCCAATTATGATCCCATTATTGTGGCTATACATGATGTGGAGTTATATTGGTTGTATATGTGTATATGTGGATAGGAAAAATATGTTCAAATTATTGTACTATCTTTTCTATCCCCATCTTCCCTTCCTTCCCTACATTCCCCTTTCTCTAGTCCAATGAACTTCTAATTTTCCCCTCCCTTTTTGTGAGTTAGCATTCACATATCAGAGAGAATACTCTGCCTTTGGTTTTTTGAGACTGGCTTATTTCACTTAGCATGATATTCTCCAGTGCCATCCATTTACTGGCAAATACCATAGTTTCATTCTTCTTTATGGCTGGGTAATCTTCCGTTTTGTATATATAGCACATTTTCTTTATCCATTCATCTGTTGCAGGGCACCTAGTTTGGTTATTGTGAATTAAGCTGCTATAAACATTGAAGTGGTTGTGTCACTATAGTATGCTGATTTTAAGTCCTTTATGTATAAACTCAGAAGTGGGATAACAGTGTCAAATGGTGGTCCCATTCCAAATTTTCTAAGGACTCTCCATACTGCTTTCCAATATGCAGTCCAACCAGTAATGTATAAATGTACTATTTCCCTACATCTTGACCAACACTTATTGTTGCATATATTTTTGATAATTGCCATTCTGACTAGGGGGAGATAGAATTTTACTGTAGTTTTTATTTTCATACCTCTAATTACTAGCAATGTTGAACATTTTTTCTAACATTTGTTCACCATTCATATTTCTTCTTCTGTGAAGTGACTGTTCATTTTCTTAGCCCATTTATTGTTGGGTTATTTGTTTTATGTTGTTAGGTTCTTTGTATATCCTAGAAACTAATGCTCTATCTGAGGTGCTAGTGGTAAAGATTTTCTCCCATTCAGTAGGCTCTCTGTTCATGTTCTTGATTGTTTCTTTGATGTGAAGAAGATTTTCAGCTAAACACCATCCCATTTATTGATTCTTTATTTTACTCTTGTGCTTTCGAAGTCTTATTGAAGAAGTCGGTTCCTAAGCAGGCATGGTAAAGAGTTGCGCCTACTTTTTTGGTAGTAGGTGCCAAGCCTCTCGTCTAATGCCTAACTCCTTGATCCACTTTTAGTTGAGTTTTGTGCAGGGTGAAAGATAGAGGTTCAGTTTCATTCTACTACATATGCATTTCCAGTTTTACCAGCATTATTTGTTGAAGAGGCTATATTACAGAACTACATAATACAATTAACAATTTAAGACTTAACAGATGTGTGTGTGTGTGTATGTGTGTATCTGTTTTCAGACCACTCAGTGATAATGGCTGATAGAATATATAATTATCTATCTATCTATCTATCTATATATATATATATATGTCTGTGTATGTGTGTATACATATATATATATATATATATATAGAGAGAGAGAGAGAGAGAGAGGGAATATTTCACCCATCAATAACTAAATATACTTTCTTCTCAGTGGTACATGGATCCTTCTCTAAACAGACCATATCCCTTGTCAAAAAGAAACCCTTAGCAAATACAGAGAGGGAGGGAGGGAGGGAGGGAGGGAGGGAGGGAGAGAGAGAGAGAGAGAGAAAAAAAAAACTTTGCATTTTATCAGGTCATAATGAAATGAAATCAATGATAAAACAAAAAATGGAAGCTGCTTTAACACCTGGAGACTAAATAATACACCATTAAATCACCAGTGGATAGGTGAAGAAATCAGGGATGAACTAAAAAATAATTAGAGTTACATGAGAATAGCAACACAATTTATCAAAATTTCTGGGACACTATGAAGGCCTATCTGAAAGGAAAGTTCATAGCATTGAGAGCCTTCTTTAAAAGAAGAAAAAATAAACCAATTAAATAACCTAACTTTACATCTCAAAGCTCTAGGAAAAGAATAACAAATTAATACCAAAAGCAATAGAAGACAGAAATAATTAAAATCAGAGCTGTAATTAATGAAATTAAAATGAAAAAAGTTAAAAAAATTGACAAAATATAAAGTTGGTTCTTTGAAAAAATACATAAAATTGATAGACACTTAGTCAAGTTAATGAAGACAAAGAGAGAAATGTCAAATTATTAAATTCAAGATGAAAAAGGAAATATCACCATGGACACCACAGAACATAATCAGAAACTCCTTTGAAAATCTATGCTCCCAATAAAGTAGAAAATCTCAAAGACACCAATAAAGTTCTAGTGACATATGATCTATCCAAATTGAACCCGGAAGACAAAATTTAAACAGATCAATTTTAAGCAATGAAATTGAAAATGCCATCAAAAGCCTCCCAAAAAAGAAAAGC
Source organism: Glaucomys volans (assembly GCA_020662805.1). Classification (NCBI taxonomy): domain Eukaryota; kingdom Metazoa; phylum Chordata; class Mammalia; order Rodentia; family Sciuridae; genus Glaucomys; species Glaucomys volans. Next base: position 31,909 of record JAJEJO010002320.1, on the reverse strand, counting down.
CTAAGACCACATGGATTCTCAGCCGAGTTCTACCAGATCTTCAAAGAAGTTATAACAATCCTCCTCAAATTATTCCATGAAATAGAAAGGGAGGGAAATCTTCTAAATTCATTCTATGAAGCTAGTATTACCCTGAGAACAAACCTGACAGACATATCAAAGAAACAAAACTTCAGACCAATATCCCTGATGAAAAATAGATGCAAAAATGTATTTTTGCATAGATGCAAAAATTCTCAGTAAAGTTCTGGCAACTCACATACAAAAACATATTAAAAAGAGAGTGCATCAAGATCAAGTGGGATTTATCCCAGGGATGCAAGGTTGTTTCAACATATGGAAATCAATAAACATAATTCATCACATCAATAGACTTTAGGACAAGAATCACATGATTATCTCAACAGATGCAGAAAAACCATTTGACAAAATTCAGCATACCTTCTTCTCAAAACACTAGAAAAACTTGGAATTGAGGGAACATACCTCAACATTGTAACAGCCACATATATGGAACCCGAGGTCAACATTATTCTAAATGGAGAAAAATTGAAAGCATTCCCTCTATACCACTGGAGCTGGGTGCAGTGACACACGCCTGTAATCCCAGCAGCTCAGGAGTCTGAGACAAGAGGATCCCCAGTTCAAACCCAACCTCAGCAAAAGTGAGGCACTAAGCAATTCAGTGAGACCCTGTCTCCACAAAAAAATACAAAATAGGATTGGGGATGTGGTTCAGTGGTTGAGTGCCCCTGAGTTCAATTCCTGGTACCAAAAAATGAATGAATGAATGAGTGAATGAATAAACAAACAAAACAATGGAACAAGACAGGGATACTCTCTTTCATCACTACTATTCAACCTAGTCCTGGAAACTTTAGCCACAGCAGTTAGACAAAAGAAAGAAATTAAAGGTATAGGGATAGGAAAAGAAGAGGTCAAATTATCCCAATTTTCCATTGACATGATTCTATATTTAGGAAACTCACAAAAACTCCACCAAAAAGCTTTAAGAACTCATAAATGAATTCAGAAAAGTAACAGGACATAAAATTAACACTGATAAATCATTTGTGTTCCAATATACCCATGACCAGTCAACTGAAAAAGAAATCAGGACAACTATCCCACTCACAATAGCTTAAAAAAACAAAAACAAAAACAAAACAAAACAAAACCTCTGGAAAGCATCGTGGAGATTCCTTAGAAAACTTGGAATAAATCCACCATTTGACCCAACTATCCGACTCTTTGGCCTATACCCAAAGTACTTAAATCAGCATACTACAGTGAGGCAGCCACATCAATGTTCATAGCTGCTCAATTCATAATAGCTAGATTATGGAACCAAGCTAGATGCCCTTCAATAGATGAATGGATAAAGAAACTGTGGTATATATACACAATGGAATATTATTCAGCCATAAAGAAGAATAAAATGATGGCATTTGCAGGTAAATGGATGAAGTTGGAGAATGTCATACTAAGTGAGATTAGCTAATCCCCAAAAAACAAAGTCTGAATGATCTCTCTGATAAGTGGATGATGATACATAATACAGGGTGGGAGGGAGGCAAGAATGGAGGAAGGATGGATTGCATAGAGGAAAAAGAGGGTGGGATCAGGTTGGGGGGTAAGAATAATAATAGAATGAAACAAACGTCATTATCCTATGTACATGTATGATTACACAAATGATGTGTCTCTACTTCATGTACAACGGAGAAATAACAGCTGTACTCCATTTGTGTACAATGAATCAAAGAAATTTTTTTAAAAAATGGAGGAATCAATCTAGCAAAAGAGATGAAAGACCTCTACAATGAAAACTACAGGACACTAAAGAAAGAAATTGAAGAAGACCTTAGAGATGGAAACAATCCCATGTTCTTGGGTAGGCAGAATTAATATCGTCAAAATGATTACACTACCAAAAGAGCTTAACAGATTTAATACAATTCCTATCGAAATGATGTTCTTCATAGAAATAGTAAAAGCAGTCATGAAATTCATTTGGGAAAATAAGAGACTCAGAACGGCCAAAGCAATCCTTAGCTATAAAATTGAAGCAGGAGGCATCATATTACCAGACCTTAAATTATACTACAGAGCCATAGTAACAAAAGCAACATGGTATTGGCGCAAAAATAGACATGAAGACCAATGGAACAGATAAGAAGACAGAGTCATACCCTCTGTTATCTCATAGGAGACAAAGAAACGACTCCTTTTAAAGGCTGACTCTATGGGAAGACTGTCTTTGGGTCTCCTTGTTTCCCACCTTGTGATTGACTTCCATCTCCACATTTTCAGTGAAGTGCTGATGAGGACTCTAGCTTCCTAACTTGAAGGAGGGTAGAGTTTCAGACCACTCAGTGATAAAGGCTGGTCTTTTCTTTCTTATAAGACACACAGTCAGAATAAAAATATAGATTCCTTATATGATCATCTTTCCTTTCACATTTTCTCTCAGTCTTTCTAATATTCCTCTCTAGAAGTGTCACTTTTTTCCCCCTTTTGGTCCCTTCATATTACACAGCAATAAATTCTGATTTGGGAATAGACAATTCCACATTCTGGGAAGAACCCAAAACAGGCTATTAAGGTAGAAAGAAAAAGAGTATACCATTCTCCTCAAAGCAAGTTTGCATAAAATGCTTTATTTATAAATTTTCCAAAATATGATTTTGTATCCATGTGATCAAAATGTTCTCTTTAAACACTTTTCAGGAAATATTTTTACTTGTTAATTTTTGTGTTAAATAGAAATAAAAATTTCTACTGGAGTGATTTTTGCTCTAGAATCTTATACACTTGTAAACAGAAGAGTAAGCAATTCTGTATGTGAATAGTGTTTTATATAACAATTATAAAGTGCTTATTATATTGTCTAATGGATGACATTTCCTTTGTGTCATTTATCTACTCTCAGGATACAGAATCTATAATTACTTTATTCCTGTTATACTTGTCCTACTGGTAAATTATAGGCCTACCTCCACTAGAAATTAATCCCACTCTACATTAAATAAGAACCATTTGAAATGTACAGCAATAAATTATGACTCTCTTAAGGTGGCATTTCTCAAACCTCAGTCATCTAAGAACTACCTTCATCTCTTTTCTATATCCATGAAGTGCCTGAACCATTGTACGTTCAATTTTTAAATTTAAATTAAATTATTTTTTAATTTATTCTTATCCTAACAAATCAGTGAACTCAAAATACAATCTATGCCAAGCACGGTGGCAACTGCCTGTAATCCTAGCAGCTCAGGAGACTGATGCAGGAGGATCACAAATTCAAAGGCAGCTGTACCAATGCTGAAGCACTAAGCAACTCAGTGAGACCCTGTCTCTAAAATACAAAAATAGGGCTGTGGGTGTGTCTCATGGTCCAGTGCCCCTGAGTTCAATCCCTGGTATGAAAAAAAAATACATATATATATGATGTGCATATCAGTTATATGTATATGTGTGCGTCTGTGTATAGATATATGTATATATACACACTATGCATATATATACACTATATATATACACTATACTATATATATACACTCATATATACTATGCTATATATTATATATATAAATTATTACAAAACTGTAAAATGATGTTTTTCAAATTATTACCTAAACTTGGTCTGTGTACTCTTAATGGTACAAAGACATACTTTTAGAGAAACTACTTTCACGTTAAACATATAGTGAATTAACATGATGTGGAATTTAGCTATGAAATTTTCAGTGGAGCATATCTAAGGATACTTCTACAAGGATAAAACTCATTCTCCGTCCTCCCATTGTGGGGGCCAGCACTTCACTCCAGTAAATAAATGTGCTTCACTTCACTAATGGGCACACACTTTATTCATAGATCATTTTGATTGAAATTCATTTCATTTCAGTCTTTAATATAAAATCGCCCTTTCAAAATGACACCAGTAAACTGAATTAATAAAGCAGAGTAACAAACTTAAAAAGCAACTTCTTCTAAAGTAAAAATTGAAATACTAGACTTAATCTGAATTTAGATCACCTCAAAAATTTGTAATGCCAAAGAATTTTTGTTCTTTTACATTCTTTTGAAAAATGTGTCTTTGCGTATTAAAGAAAATGGCTGTACTGACTCAACATTGACTTTAGTACTGAGAATGTTTTATTATTTCTTCAAATAAAGTGATATATTTAAATTGAAACAAGATTATCTTTTACAGTAGGAATAGTCATCTTTAATACTTAGTGTTGCATTTACATACAAAAGTCTTAGTTATACTAAAGTATTTCTTTCTATTTTTTCTATTTATAAAAGTTATATAATGCTTTATTATATAGACAGGTGAGCAAAAATTTTCTCTGTGAATTTAGACACTATAATCTATAGGATTTTACTTTTACAGACTAAAATCTGAAAGGGATTTCTATCAATAACAACATGGCAATTATTTAGGTAAACAAAATATGACACTTTAAAATTTTTAAGAAATTAAACCTGTCAGCATTTAAATATATAACACTGCATTCATTACCATAATATAGTTTTATACTCGAGGACATTATTATTCATTATACATATGTATGTACAAATATTTATGCAATTTAATATTGCTATTTATGAAAGTGGGCTATAGATATGGACTTAAAGAAATCTCATATTTTAAAAATTATTTTCTCAAACTACTTTTATTTGAAGACAGAAGATAGTAGGATGAATTTTTCACCTCACAAGAAAGACTCCACTGGAAAAAGTCTTAATTTTTAATACCTAACATATGAAAGTTATATTAGCCTTTTCTTCTGTTTCACTTTTGTTCATTCTTAAGCAAATGAAACTACTTGAGATAAGTGCCGTAAATTGTAAGTGATGAAAAAAAACTTAAAATGATAGGAATTAATGTGACAAATATTTCCTTTATTACCTGCCACAAATCACTTAACAATGACCAACAACTGTTATTGAGGACTGTTACATTTGAGTGCACTACAGTAGGCATCGTGAGTACAGTTGGGAGAAATATAAATTTTCTGAATCATGGTAAATTCAATTTAGGTGGTGCAATGGAATCAAAACATTCAAAATTAGCAAGCTTTTCTTGATGAATGTGCAATTTTGAAATATACAATTTTCATATAAAAATATGAATTTTGAGTATGGAAATACACTTTCACATGGCCAATTATAGCTTTGGCATATTTTTCAGGATCTCACAGACACAGTTCAACTTGCTTGCTAACAGGCTTCTGTGTTCGTGCATGTTGGAAGCTATGTCTACTCTTACCAGAATGCCTCCCCTTAATTTATTTCATGCTTCAGAAAATTGCTCACATTCTGATCTTTTAAAAAATGCTTAAAAAGTGGTGGTGTAATTAATGACAGTGTCCTTATGAGATAGGGGAATAGTTTTAATCTTTTCCTCCTTATGTCATTATAACCAAAATGAGACAAAATGTTCACAATGATTGATTTAATAAAATCTGAAAACATTTGGATATCTGCACTTTTTTAAAAAGTTCAAGTACAATTGGTAATTAAAATATGAAAATTATGATGGCATGTTTATATTACTGTCTTTAATAATGAAGGACAGTTAAATGAAATAAGTCAGACTCAGAAGGTTAAGAGCCCTGTGTGTCTCTCAGAAGAACTCAGAAGAACACAGAAGAACACGTGCAGAAGCTGGAAAAAGGAAACAAAGTTGAGGTGGATTTCCTAAAAATCAAAGGGAGATGAGTAGATAAGTCAAGGAAAGTAGTCTCTCTCTTAGGGAGGGAGGGGAAATGCTGGAGGTGTGATACTGGCCAAATTATATTGTTATATTGTTATATTGTGTGTATGTGTGAATATGTAACAAAAATTCTATCAATATGTGCAACTATAGTGCACCAATAGAAAGTGAAGAAATAGAAAAATTAAGATGAAAAATAGTTTCAAGAAAAAAATAAAGAACAGTAGATGTTTTATTTATCATTGTAAGTACTGTCTACTTCTAGGCATACATTAAACATGTGTTTTATTATATTCTTGAGGAGCATTATTTTTGTCTTTTTACTGAATGCTGAAAGTGTCTTTTGGGATGCAGTTATTGGTAATTTTTAGAGGCTGATTTTAAGAATAATAAAAAGAAAATAAAATGGAAAGAAACAAGAAAGCCAAAAAAGTTAAGGAGAGAATCCTAATGCAAAAAGAGAAAATAAATAAAATATTTCAGCAATCTACGGATTCAGTGCAATTCCAATCAAAATACCAATGCCTTTCTTCACAGAACTAGAAAAAATCGTCCTAAAATTCATAAGGAAGAATAAAAACCTAGAAGATCAAAAGCAATCCTTAGCAATAAGAGCATTCCTGGAGACATCAAACTACCTGATCTCAAGTTATACTACAGAGTTATAATAACAAATTCAGCATGGTGTTAGCATAAAAACAAACATAAAGACCAATGGAACAGCAAACACAGAGATAAATCCACATGGATACAGTCAGCTGATCTTGACAAAGATGCCAAAAACCTGCAGAGAAAAGAAAGCCTTTTTAAATAAAAGTGCTGGGAAAACTGGATGTGCATATATAGGAGAATGAAATTAGGTTCCTATGCCTCATCCTGAACAAAAATCAACTCAAAGACCTAGGAATTAGAACAAGAAACACTGTAACTATCTGAAGAAAAATAGGGTCAACACTCCAACATACTGGCGCAGGCACCTACTTCTTTTCTAAGACTCCTAAAGCTCAAGAAATAAAACCAAGAATAAACAAATGAATGGCATTAAATTAAAAAACTTATATATAGTAAAGAAAAACACTAAGAGTGGGAGAAAAGAGCATACATAAAGGGAGAAAATCTTTGTCAGATAATTTTCAAACAGGGTTTAATGTCCAGGATATGTAAAGGTCTCAAAACACAGAAGGAAGGAAGGAAGGAAGGAAGGAAGGAAGGGAGGAAGGAAGGAAGGGAGGAAGGAAGGAAGGGAGGAAGGAAGGAAGGGAGGAAGGGAGGAAGGGAGGAAGGAAGGAAGGGAGGAAGGGAGGAAGGGAGGAAGGGAGGAAGGAAGGAAAGGGAAGGGAAGGGAAAATCCAAATACCTAATCAATAATAAACAAGTAAATGATCTAAACATACATTTCTTAAAAGAAGAAATGAAAATGGCTAAGGAATATATACAAAACATTCAATAACCCCATACATCAGGGAAATGAAAAACAAGCTTCACTGAAATTCCATCTCACTCCAGTTGGAATGGCAATCATTATGAATACAAATAACAATAATTGCTTGCAGGAATGTAGGAGAAAATGGCCACTTACAGATTTTCAGGGAGACTGCAGCTTAATACAACCATTTTGAAAAATAATATAGAGCTTCCTCAAAAATTAGGAATGTAGCAACTATATGACCCACCTATGTCTCTCCTTGGTATTTATCCAAAAGAACTAAAAGCAGCATAATATAGTAATGCATGCATACCAATGTGTACAGCAGGGTAAATCACAATTGCCAAGTAATGGAACCAGTCTAGGTGTCTATCAATAGAAGGGAGGAATAAAATGTGGGATATATAGACAATTGAGTTTTACTCAGCCATAAAGGAGAATGAAATTATAGCATTTACTGGTAAATAGATAGAACTGGAGAATATCATGCTAAATGAAATAACATTTAAAGTGACAAGTGCAATGTTTTCTCTCATCTCTGTGGTTGTACTATGTCTGTACATCACAACCATGTAAGGAGCTGTATAAACATAGACAGAATGAATCTTACTCCCTGAGACCTGAAATCTGACGGAATCTCACTCTTTAGATCTTCTAATAGTTAAATTTTTGACAGGGATTAAAGAACATTTGGGGATGATAGTTCTCCAGGAGTAACCAGAAGAGAGGAGCTCAAAGTCTCCAAAGAGTAGTAAGGAAATAAAAATATTAATTACCCTGATTTGAGCAGTACATATTGCACGTATGTATTGCATTATCACACTGGACCACAGAAATGCATACAATTATTACATGCTAATCAAATTTTAAAACAATTGAAGGAGAAAAAAGAGCTATATTTTCAAAATAATGAAAGATGGTGCTTGTGTGTATGCCCTATAGAGATCCTCTGTGTTGGGAGATTATTATATATACGACTAATATTACATGAAGGGATTTAATTCATGTAAACCATAGTTTTCTAATCATGTTATCTTTAACATTCCAAGTTTATGTAATAGGACTTAATTAATTACTTGTACATTTCAATTGCAATATTAATTTATCTAATTCATGACCTGTAGGTAAATTGAGGCTCATGGCTTACAAACCCTCTATAATTTCTCATTTTTTCTTATACAGTCTCTCAGTGTTTTCAGCAAATATAAGTTGCAAGATATAATACCACACTTTATAAAATTTAAATATTTACTAGTTTTCCAGTTCATGATTTTCTAATCATTTACCATATAATGAGATCATGTTTTTCTAGCTCCCTTATTCTACTTAGCTTTTCTATATAACTCAACAAATATGAACAGTAACATAACTTCAGTACTTCTTCAAATTGGAAAAAAAAAGAGTCAATTTCTAACTGTAGAGAAGAATGCTAAAGAGCATACCAACAACTCCTGGCACCTGTAGATTTTAACACATGTATTTTTTTCTTTCCAGAGATAATGGACTTTTCTGAAGGGTTTTTTATTTCAATGACATTTTTCAGATCTACCTAATGCATTTTTTCATGCTACTGCTCTGAGAGCAATAATATAGGCCCCCGCTGGGCAATAGGCAAAATGGATACCTCTGTTCCCCATCTGATGTAGGTGGTAGAATATAATTAGCTGTGCAGGAAATCTTCCTTGATGCTTCTGAGCTTGCTGAGAGGTGGGGTTTCGATCATTTACAGCTTCCAGAAATCTTTTCCAGCCCACAGCTTGAATAAAGATTATCAAAGAAGTCTAGTCATACGTTAAATACATCCTATTTTGAGAGAATGCTATGAAATATTTTAAAAATGAAAATGGCATTGTTCTTTTCTGAAAACATAATTTACTAATGCATTATTTTGAAATCTATTGTAAGAATTCTCATTTTTAAAAAAACTGTCATCTAGCTTGTAAGGCAGTATGATAGTACTTCAGAATTATACAATAATTGCTTTGGGGAAAATGTTATTGATATAAGGAAAGCAATTTTAATATGGATTTATGGCAAAAATATATTTTTATATATATAAAATTTTCTACATACAGAATTTTGGTGGTATTCTTCTTATGAAGTAATCTACTCCTACTCTTTAAGAAAATATAAAACATAACAGCTAAAATGAATATTAACAGAATTAACAAAATTAGCAATTTCTCTGGTAAAAATAAGTTTGGATTATGTATGTGTGATTTTAGTGAGTAATATAAGCTAAATTTAAGCAATAAGATGAAATAAATTTAAATAAATGCATGTAGAGCAATGCAGTCACTTGGATACAATTTTTAAAATATATGTATGAAAAATAAATTTGAATAGGTTGCCATATAAGTAAACATATAATAACTATGAAAATACTTGAGTAAATATTCTAAAAAGTTCTTGCAGCAAAACAATACATTTGATGAACTTCACTGTTAAGGTTAAGCATGCCAGAAAAATATACGCATGGAATTAACATGACAACCTGACAATTAAGGAATAAAATTTAAATTATTGCAGTGACAATTACCCTAATTCAGAAATTACAATACATTCATTGCTCTTGACTCATGGCTTATCATATAAGAAACTTAAAAAAGATATATTAAACAAGATCTTCAGTTATCTGTGATTAGCCATTTATTTTGTAGCTTGTCCTTATTTAGGAAGAAAACTCTTACATGAGAATCTTTGTTGGCTATGATGTTATATTATTGTGATTAATGTCATGAGATCATCATTGCTTCTTTTTTGTGATCTAAATATGTTCTTGTCATACTTTCTAGATTTTTCATTATTGAGTGTCAGATGTTTGCATATGCATATTCATAATACATCTACATGTAACCATATCCATTTTATAGTCTATCAAACAGAAAGAAATAATATAATTCTAATATTTATTAGTTCTATTTTTTCCCTGACCCATATCATCCACCTTGCTCACTTCTTTTAATCCTGGGGTTAAATTTCATTGTCTCTTATAATAATAACTATCTTTTATATACTCCTTAATATTTTCTTGTTTCCCAAAATATTTCTGGTGCGATGGCAGTTATGGTTAAATTTATCTTTATGCTTGTTCTTCAGGTAAAGTAGCACATATGAATTTACCAGGAGAAAAGCCCACCATCATTCTGAATGGTCTCTTTAACATTCAGAATATTCATTCATGTGACCCATAACTTACTGTTCTTTGTGCTTCCTGGCATCCTACCCTTTCCTGGCTTCTTTTCTTTTTTTTTAATTACATTTTATTCTTTTACTAGCATACATTAATTGTATTTCTTAATGTAATACAGTGTGATACTCCAACACATATTTATAGTAGGCACTGATCAAATCAGGATTATTAGCAAGTCTTACCTAATCATTTACTAATATTTGGAGCATTTGAGCTCCTCTCTTCTAGATGTTCATAAACTAGTTAATTTATTATAGCTACAGTTGAACACAAAAACTTCTTCTCTCTATGTAATTCAGGTTTGTACCTGTTCTCTAAAGTGCTCCATCCCTCTTCCTTTCCTCCACCCTTTGCGTCCTCTAGTAGAGACTATGCCATTCTAAGTGGGATAAGAAGTGTCCCCAAAACACAGGAAATAAAAACAAAAATAGATAAAGAAGATTATATCAAGCTAAAAAGCTTCTGCAAAGGAAATAATCAACAGAGTAAGGAGATGACCTACAGAATTGGAGAAAATACTTATCCACACAGGATTGATATCCAAAATACATGGCAAACTAAAAAATCTTAGTAAAAAAAAGGAATGCAATTAAACATGGGCAAATGGTTTGCATAGGTCTATACCAAAAGAACCATGAATTGTCAACAAGTATTTGTAAAAATGCTCAAGACCATTAACTGCTTAAGTTAGCTTTTGCGTTGGGACAAATATTAATGACAAGACTAACACAGAGGAGGAAAGGTTTATTTTGGCTCATGGTTCCAGAGGTTCAGTTCATGGTCAGCTGACTCCATAGTTCTGGACCCAACGTGAGGTAGAACATCATGGCAGAGGAGCATGCTGCAGGAAAACTGCTCAGGACGTGGCAACCAGGAAGCAGAGAGAGAAAGGGCTCCATTCTCCAAGGAAATAATGTAAACCCCAAAGTCACAATTCCGGTGTCCTACTTCTTCCAACCACACCCTACCTGCCTAGAGTTACCATCAAGTCAACCCATATCAGTGGATTAACCCATCAATTAAGTCAAACCTCTTATAATCTAATCATTTCATCTCTGAACATTCTTGCATTGTCTCACACATGAGATTTTGTGGGACACTTCATATCTCAACGGTAACTTTAGACATCAGGGAAATGCAAATCCTGGTCCAATTTTTGGGCCACAGTTTTAGAAAACTATTTCATATAATTTCCTCTATGCTTAAATTACAAACTTCCTCTATTCCCCAAAGGCTCAGCTAATAACTCACTTACTCTTTTACTAATTAACTAGAAAGCAATCAAAAGAAAACTTGACTAAACTGAGACTCTTACATCTGTACTTATACATTGGCTGAAACTATGTATTACCATATGTGAAATCTCAGGGTTTTTTTTTTTTGTGTGTGTGTGTGTGGATGCTACAAGTCGTCTTCTGTGATATATCATAAATATCATCAATCCAGAAATTCATCTCTGAATCCCCAAAACCTTTTGCACCACCTACCTCATTATTTATTCCCATTAACATTGAAAAACGTTTTTATTTCTCTAAAACATATGTGTCCTTCACACATATGTGTATTTATATGTGTGACTGTACATAGATGCCAAAAACAGTTGCTGAAGTCTTGTATTTCTCTGCTATTCACAGCAAAGTCCCTTGAAAATGTTGAGTCTTAGTCTCTTCAGGCTTCTTCCAATTATTTCTCAAATGTACTCCAATTAGACTTTGACCCCATCACTCCACAGAAACTCTCTGGCAAGTTTGCAGCCTTTACTTTCTTAAACTTAATGGTCAATTATTGGTACTCATATTCTTCTGTCTAGCAGCAGCAATGACCCAGTTAAATAATATCTCTTATGAAGTATGTTATTTGGTTTCTAGTACACACACCTGAATTTTCTACCATACTGTTCACTCCTACTAATCTCTTTTTTGACGTTCTTGTCCTCTTATTTAACTCTCTATAAGTAACCAACCAAGTTTGGAGTCCAACTGTGCTCACTCCCTGGGTCTTCTTGTCTAGTGTCATGACTTACGATTCTGGAAGCTACCAATTTTAGTAATGAGCTTTCTCTCTCCTTTGAACTCTATGTCCAACAAAACAGCTTCATTTGGAAAATGAGTAAATATCTCAAATTTTTAAAATGTCCAGTAGAGCTTTGTACAGTTTCTCATCTACTTTCTTATCCTTTAATCATCCTAATCTCATTAAATGATGACTATGAAAAAACAGATCATAACATATAGAATATATTCTATCTAGAAGGTTTATTTACTCTCATATATGATTCAGAATTAGCTGCTGTTACCTACATGGCACTCCTCTTATCCCTTTTAACTTCTTGTATGCACTTACATCTTACCATAAAAATCAATCAGTGGCCAGGGGTTGTGGCTCAGTGGTAGAGCACTGACCTAGCATGTGTGAGGCACTGGGCTCAATTCTCAGCACTGCACATAAATAAAAAGGGCTCCATCAACAACTAAAACAAAAATTTTTAAAAACCTTAAAAAAATCAATTCATTTTAGCTAAATGAAATTTAATGCCTCCTCCACCAATCCATTCACAGAGCAATCTTTTGAATGTCATATCTACTTTTCTCATCCAGAACACTGAGTACACATTTAGTCCTAAGTGCAATGAAAACTCTCTCAAAACTTGGATGTAATTACCATAGTTTCTAATTATGTTTTGAGTGGCCAAGATTTTTTGAAATGTGAAAATGAAATCAATATGAAAAGCAACTTAATTTTAGCCAGTATTACTTCTGAGTATCTTCAGATCAATTGATGGGTTCTTTAAATTAAGGATAATATGCAGTCCAGTTATTTAACTTCTAAAGTGAGAAAATATTTTAAAATATTAAGTGTACATGAAATGCCATAATTATTTAAACATGTTTCCATTTTCAAAGTTCATCATACCCAAGAATGTGTTATAAACTCTGATATATAGAAGTTATAGTAGCATGTCCATATAGCCATTGATAAATATTTGAAAGAGTAGATATAATCCTGTGCTTCTCAAATTAATAATTTGTTCATCTACAAATTTAAAATTGTCTTTAGGGACAAATGTTAATTCTCATACAAAATTTGATAGAAACAAGAGATTAGCAGACACTAGAACTGCAGGATTTTGTGTGTGATAGAGGAGAAGATGTTGGGGGTCTTTATGTCTTTACTCACTACTTCCTGAATTATAGGAAATACGACTAGATGGCTGTTTTGATCAGCACTGAGATAGCACATGACATACTTTTACCATCAAGCAGTGTGCTTCTTAATATCCTCTTATAAAATTTTCAGCAATATGCTCCATCACATAATTAACTCAAACACTTCTTATGCCTACATAAACCAACACACAATCAGAACTTTGATGAGGGCTGTTTCTCATGATTTTATGTTTTGTAGCAAAAACACCAGCACTTCCCAGATTATATATGCTTCATGTGTCACTGGAGCCCATTTCATCAGACTTTTCTTTAATGATAATGTTCAGAATTCATTTTTATCATCTAGTGATTGATAAACATTCCTATAAAGATTCATCACAAAACTCTCTGGTCCATAATTGTTTTAAATTATTTTAGAGAAAAGGATGTAATATAGAATGTTTTATATGCTGTTAGTGTATTTTATAAAGTCCATTCTGTATCTTGCCCTGTGTTTAGGGTCATATTACAGATTCATTTATCCCAAACCGGGGAAGTATCTTTTTTTTTTTTTTATTTGCTTATCGATTCATTGAACACAAATGGAGTACAGCTATTGTTTCTCTGGTTGTACACAAAGTAGAGTCACACCATCTGTGCATTCATACATGTACACAGGGCAATGATGTCTGTCACACACTCTGTTATTATTCTTACCCCCCCACCCGAACCCCACCCTCCCTTCCCTCTATGCTATCTATCGTTCCACCATTCTTGCCAACCTTCCCCCCCGCCCCGCATTATGCATCATCATTCATTTATCAGAGAGACCATTCGGCCTTTGGATTTTTGGGATTGGCTGATCTCATTTAGCAAACAGTCTACAACATCATCCATTTACGTACAAATGCCATAATTCTATTCTTCTTTATGGCTGAATAATATTCCATTGTGTATCTATACCACAGTTTCTTTATCCATTCATCTATTGAAGGGCATCTAGGTTGGTTCCACAATCTAGCTATTGGGAATTGAGCAGCTATGTACATTGATGTGGCTGCATCACTGTAGTAATCTGATTTTAAGTCCTTTGGGTATAGGCCAAGGAATGGAATAGCTGGGTCAACTGGTGGATCCATTCCAAGTTTTCTAAGGAATCTCCACACTGCTTTCCAGAGTGGCTGCACCAACTTGCACTCCCACCAGCAATGTATGAGTGTACCCTTTTCCCCACATCCTCGCCAACACGTGTTGTTCCCTGTATTCTTAATAAAGGACATTCTAATTGGGGTAAGATGAAATCTTGGAAGTATCTTAATAAATCTTCTTTTGTTAAAAATATGTAGATAATATCTCATCAATGTTTCCAACCCTGTTTCTCCTATACATTATTATTTTAATAACTTCTATTATGTGCTATGTGAAGTGTTCCTTCTCCTTTAATTAATTTTTTAACAATTTTAAAAAGTTTGGTTAGTAAGTTTTGTTTTAACTTTCTTGTTTCCAAATAATTTTTATTATGTTTGTTTCTATTAACTAATACTTAAAAGTAAAAATTTTTGTCATATTTCAAATTCTCATATTTGTGAGATACCATATGACTTTTTATACATATGTACATTGTGTTATGTTTAAATCAGGGTAAACATATTTATCTCTTCAAGCATTTATCAATTCTTTATGGTACAAACTTCCCTTTTGATTTTTTAAAATATACAGTATGTTACCATTACCTGTAGTCATACAACTGTGCAATTGTATGCCAGAATTTCTTACTCCTATCTAAGTTTATACCCTTTTATCAACCTATTCATTATCCTGTCTTGACCCTACTTTTCCAACTTCTGTTAATCACCATTCTATTTCCATCCTCCATGAGATCAACTTTCTCTTTTAAATTCAACATATAAGCAAGATCATGTAGTGTACCTAACTTTTACTGACTGGTTTATTTCACTTAATATAATTAATTATCAATTCCATGCATGTGAAACAAATGATTGGATTTCATTCTCTTTGTGCGTGAACAATATTCTTTGTGTGTGTGTGTGTGTGTGTGTGTGTGTGTGTGTTGGTGCCTTATGATTTACATATTTGGTATCCCCAAAAACCTCATGTGTGAGACAATGTAAGAAAGTTCAGAGGTGAAATGATTGGGCTAGGAGAACCTTAACGAAATAAGTACATTTATCTGCTAATAGGGATTAACTGGATTTACCTGTAGTCAGTTAGGTGTGCCTGGAGGAGGTGGGTTATTGGGGGCATGCCCTTAGGGTTTATATTTTGTACACAGTGAGTGGAACTCCCTCCCTTCTTCCTGGTGCCATGTTCTGAGCTGCTTTCTTCTGCTATACCTTTCCTGCTATGATCTTCTTCCTCACCTCTAGCCTAGAGCAATGAAGTTGCCCATCTGTGGACAGAAACCTCTGAAACCCTGAGCACCACAAAAGTTTTTCCTCCTCTACATTGTTCTTGTCAGGTATTTTGTTCACCACGGTAAAAATGCTGGGATGTTGTGTGTGTGTGATACATTTTCTTTATCCATTAATCAGTTGATGGACTTGTATATTGTTTCTATTTATTGGCTAATTCCAAGAGTGATGCAGTCAAAATGGGAGTATAGCTGTCTGTTCACCATACTGATTTCTCTTAATTTGTATACATACCCAGTTTGGGAATTGTTGATTGAAAGGGTGATTCTGGTTTTAATTTTTAAAGAGCTTCCATATTGCATTCCATTTTTCATTATGGCTGTACTAATTTACATTTCCACTAATAAAATGCAAATGTTCCATTTTCTAGACATCTTCACTAGAAGTTGCTATCTTTAGTAATTTGATAATAGCTGTGCTTACTAGAATGAGGTGATAATGTGTAATTTTGATTTGCATTTCCCTGGTGTTTCATAATGTTGAGAATTTTTTCATGAATGAGTTTGCCTTTTATATGTCTTCTTTTCAAAACTGTATGTTTGGTCCTAATACCCATTTTTTAATTGGGTCATTTGTCCTTTTCCTATTGAACATTTTGAGTGAAATGACAATCTATAGAATGTGGGAAGATATTTGCAAACTAACTTAACAATTTTTTATGGAGAGTTACTTTATTTACTTTTAAAAAGTCAAACCGAAGTCAAACTCATGCATCTCAATGCAGTTCATCTATTTATCTGCAGTTTTAATCTTTAAGTACTCATCTCCTTGATGTAGGTTGTAATCGTGTGTATAACAAAAAATATTTTGATGAAATTGTCATGTTCTAACATTGGTGGGTAATTTTTTGTTTCCATTCGTGTCCTATGAAAATATTTCCTAAATGTATAGAACACAGAACAAATTTAAAAAGAGTTCAAAGCGTAGCTGTATGGGTATGTTTTTCAGCTTCTTTGCTTCCCACCCCAAATATATTTATAAGACACCAAATTATAATACACGAGACCATTGCAAACTTCATATTCAAAAAAGAACATGTATTGCTCTACTACTACCTACACAATACATTTGTGTCCATCAGATACATAAAATGTTTTATGATTTCAGTTATATAGATATTTAAACACATAAGTTAGCATAATATGATTTTTGCAAGGAAAGGAATTGCACATGTATTGCTGTGTAGTTTCAGTCTGGTGGCATCAGTTCAATGAAATGAAACAAGTAATGATTTTTTTGTACAATATAAGAATTCTGATATCTGAGGCAAAATGTGGTCACTAGATGGCAAATGCATTACATTTTCTGACATGAACTGTGAATTTGGAACTAGTGACAATTTAAAATACCCTTCAGCTATTATTATTCTAGTCACAATGGATTAGGAGGTACCTGATTTATTCTCTGAATTTAAATGATTATAGCAACAAGATAAAATTTACAATGTGTTGGACCTCCCATTGATCATTAAGAGAAACAAATAATGCAATTCCCATAGAATTATTTGTGGGGACTTATATAAAAGCAGACTAGAGGATAAGTGTAATGATGACTATATTAACCATTACTTAAGATATTCTATATATCAGCCATTTTGGAAGCACTTCACATGACATTATTGGTCTACTTCTTTTGGGTATTGTGCTTGTTTTCATTTTTAAGTAACATTTGTATATAATTATAATTATTTGACATCTGCTAAGACATTGGTTACTAACTATATCACTGAGTATCAGAATAGTTACTATACACCTAGTACTGAGTCTTATATACTTTTTACTACAGGTGGGTAAAAGAAACAAGTATTAAATACTGTGCATAACTCAGTCTGTACTATGATAATTCTGTAGTACAAATGTCACCAAAATCTCAGTGTTTTCCAATACGAAACCTTCTGGGTTTGTAGCAACAAGCTCTGGAATGGAATCTGGATTCTGATATGCTGCACATGTTCTGTTGATTCAGGAAAAAGGCTGCAAGAATAGATTACATCTGTTGTGTGCTGTTTGAAAGTTTCCATAGTAAAATGAAAAATGCAATTTTACAACAAGGCACAACACAGAATAGTACAAGGAAATCCCATATGTATATATCTCCCAGCTTTAATCATTACCAATGCTTTGCCATTTTAATTCTAGCAATTTTTAGTATGTATCTGTTTTCCAATCAGAAACTTTGATAATTGGGCTAGAAAGTAAAATTTTTTAAATTTTGGATTAAACAATGTTGAAGCATATGACCTATGACTTCCTCGAGGCCTTGGAACAATGCAGTTCTTACGAGTTCTTGCATTACCTCAAACACAGTATGGTTTAATAAAATGATATCAGTGTCTTTGTGCTGAGTTCAAATATATGGCATAAATCATCACAGTACATTTGACCATGCTATAATGTTGAGTAGGAAGAATTTCAGAATACAATTTGCTACATTCCTTCAGATCTCTGTACTAATATTTTCATTGTGGTGTGACATGAAACTAAATTTCACCTCATGACAGATGTCATTTTGAAATCTCAGTGTTTTCTTGACCTCTTTATTCCTTATTGATGCTCATTCATACTTCCTTTTCAATTACAAACAATATACAAGAAAATTGAAAGTCCAAAATCATCTTATTTTTCTATGCTTCTTAACATTGGAAAAACCAATCAAATGTTGCATAGATAGATATCTGGACTCGGTTGGATTTTCTACGTGCTGGCTTTCTACTCCAGTACCACATTCACATCTCCAATTCACATGTACTGACTTTTCTAATTAATAACAGTATCAAATATGTACTTTCTCATTCAGTTAAAATTATACATGAATAAAACAACATTAAAATATTTTGTCAGAAAAGCCAACAAGTATGCCAAAATTATGGTCACGCTGCACATTCACATTTACCTTTTTCTAATTTACTTCTTTAGAATTCTAATCATAATTAAAGACCATAATAAATAATTGTGATAACAAACAAATGGGATCATGTGATGTGTTTTATCATTTATTAATAAAGATTGTTTTAGTCAGCATTTTGGTGCTGTGACCAAAAGACCTGACTGCTCACAATTAGAGAAGGAAAGGTTTATTTGGGCTTATGGTTTCAGAGGTCTTAGTCCCTATATAACCAACTCCATTCCTCAGGGCCCAAGATAGGGAGGACATCATGGCAGAAAGGTATGGCAGAGGAAAACAGATCAAAGACACAGCACCAGAAATCAGAGAGAACTCTGCTTACCAAGAATAAAATACATAACCTAAATGCACGCCTGCCCCCCATGACCTACTCTCTCCAGCCACACCCTGCCTGCCTATAGTTACCATCAAGTTAAAGAAGGGGATTTAACGCATTAAGTCAGACCTCTCGTAATTCAATCATTTTGCCTCTAAACTTTCTTGCATTGTCTTATACATGAGCTTTAAGAGGACACTTCATATCTAAATCAGGACAGTGATTTTCCTGCCCTGAAGTAGTCCTTTACACTGATCATGATTTTGTTCTTAACTGAATATTTCACATTTTTACAATGGAATATATTGTATAAAAATAATTTTCATGCCATTCCTTGGATCAGGAAACAAGTCCTGCAAGAATAATGGCACTTTAACTAAGTGAATGTTGGGAGAATTTTATTTCTTTGTGGGGTAGAATATATGTAGAATAATTTTGGAAAACAAAATAAAATGAACAGTTACATAAGACCCATATATTTATTGTTTAGGTCTAGATATCAGGTTTTTATACCAGTTCATAAAGGACTCAGCATATGCTGAACTCTTATGAATATTCACTGATTTAATCTTCATAGCAATCCCATGAGATCTGTACTCTTATTAGTGAATTACACAGAAAGATTGAGGTGCAGGTAAATAAAGTAGTTATCTCCAGGATCAGAGTCCAAGTACTCTCCCAGTATGCTTTCAAGAGATACAGTCAGTATGCTTCTCTGTCCAATTTGGTCTTGCAGTGGATAGACATAAGTAATATATTAAAATGGGCAGCACATCCAGGAAGTCATGAAATATTCGGGTAGCTTGGAAATCAGCATTTTGATAATTGTCAGTTGGAATGCACCTAGTCTAATAAACCATTTCTGAATGGTTTATTCTAATTTCTACTACTTTTACCATGCTTAATTTTAGATATTAGTTTTAAAATGCCAAATTCATAATATAGGATGATATATATGCATGTGAAAATATAGCTAATTATGTGAAAAAATGCATATATGTATATATAGGTATATTTGTTATACATATAGCAATCTACTAAGATATTTACATCTAGAGGTCTTTGACAGGAACCTATATGTATTTCCTTTTTTGTTTCTTTTCTATCTAACATTGACAAAATACTGTCAGTTTCCCCTCGATCTATTTCTGGAATCACTCACTTCTCTCCAGGTTTACTGAGACTACTTTTCCCCAGGACATTATCACTGAAGTTTTCCAGTGGATCTCCTTGCCACTCTGCTTTAGTGTATTTAGACTGCCATATCAAAGGACCATAAATCAAGTGACTTATACAGCAGAAATTTATTTCCATAGTACTGGAAACCTGGAAATCCAGGATCAAAAGGCTGGTAGGAAAGATTTGGTGTTGGTTGAGGACACTGGTACTAATACCATTCAGGAGTGCTTTGCCATGAACTATTTATGTACCAAAGGTGTCATGTTCTGATGGCAGCATCTTGGAATTTAGGATGTCAGTACATGGATTTGGGGGTAATACAAACACTCAAACCATAATACCCTTTCTAATCTCTCCTTCACCTTGCAGCATGAGAGATGCTTTCAAATTACAAATGCTTATACCTTATTCTTCTTCCTGAAATTTTTCTTATCTTTTTCCAATTATTAGGAAATCATCCAAACTCCTCCCCTTGTCTTTATCTTTAACACTGCTATTTAAATATAGTTTACATTGTTTGCATTGCATACAATTGATCCATTAAAAATCTTCAGTTTATTCCTAGAGTTGTGGAATCTATCAGACAAATCAACATGAGAACATTTCTATCTCTCACTCCCAATTTACCAGCACCTCCCATTTCCCTGCCAGTCCTGGTCAACCATTGCAGCATCCCTTCTGTATCGATTTCCCTATCCTGGAGAATTCAAATACATGGAATCATTCAATATTTGGCTTTGTTACTGGCTTTTTCCACTTAGAAAAATATTTTCAAGGTTCATCCAAGTTGAAGCAAATGTAAACACTTAACATTTTTTTTGTTGCCAGATATTTCCTTATATGGATTTTTAAACCATGCATCAGTGGATGGACATTTGATTATGTTTTAACTTTCAGGTTTTATTCATATTTTATTATGAAAATTCATGTACAAGTTTTTGTAAGGATATACATCTTCTTTTCCCCTGGGAATACAATCACTAATTCATTTGGTAACTCTAGGTTTACCATTTTGAAACACTATCAGACTTTCTTCAAAAATCTTGTACCATTTTATAGGCCCATATGGTGTGTATGAGATTTCTGACTTCTCTGCAGCCACTCAAGCATTTGTTATTAGGTTTTTGTATTAAAATCACTCCATTTTGAAGAAAGTAGTATATGGTAAGGTCTGCATTTTCCTTAGGACTAATGATGTTGCACATATTTTCATGTTCTTTTTGGTTTTCCCTTGGCTTTTGAGGTTTTTTTAATCATAATTTATTTCTCTAACTTCTTCAACTTTAACATTCTTCATATCGTGCTGAATGTGGCAGCTTCAGTGAAGTTCTTTCAAATCTTTGAACATAACCTTTTTTCTCTCAAGTCTAGGCCTACATATTTTCCATTTCCTTTCTACTTTGCCCTGATTTGCTTGGTCAGAGCTGACTTTTTTGGACATCCAGCAGGTGTGACTGCACAAAGGTCCACACTTAGGAGCACCCAATCCTGGCTTTGCTGTGCTGCTCTTGTCATCTTGAAATTTTAATGCATTTTGAACAAGAGATCACATTTAATTTTTTCTGTGGGCCTGAAAGTTTGTAGTCAAACCCTTATTATTATTACTTGTCCTTCTGTTTAGAAATACATACAAGAAACTCTTCCTCACTTCCATAGATCATATTAAATTTTCTTGCTGAATCTCGTCTATACCAGCATGAATCATAATTTGTCATTTTCCATTCTAAGCATGTTTAATTGAGGCACCAATAGCTTTCCCTTTCTTATCAAGTTTTCTACCCCAGAATCTAGTCTGGTCCCTGTATACCATTAGCTATGGTGCAATATACAGTTCAACATCACAATTTTGCCTTAAGTGGTGAGGCACACAGAAAAAGTATTTCAGATCAAAAACTCTAGGGCTAGAAAGGCTGAGCAGGTACTTGCTATCACTTATATATTATAGATTATAGGGCTTGTATAGGTCATTTAATGTTTTGTGCCTTAAAGTCTTCTTTTGAAAATGAGGCTACTAGTCCCAATCCCATGATAGAATTATGGGGAATAATGTAACTAATACATGGAAAACACTTAAAATTCTGAATAACAATTACCATTTATCCACAATATTACCTGTTAAAATTATCATATTAAATTCTTATTTGTTGAATGAATTTTGATTTTATGTGAAAGAGAAAGAAAGTAGCACTAGGACCTGGTGAAAAATAACCAGAACTTTTATTGTACATATTAATCTTTATTGTGCTGACTTATACTGCTAGGATGAAGGGTAATTGTACAAAAGTTCAGTTCATGAAGTCAAGATAGAAAATTAGGAAGCTGGGAGCAAGCCCAGAAGAAAGAAAATTGATAGTAATAGCAAATATAGGAATCTTATAAGGAGGGCAGAAAAGCTCTCCATTTAAAATGATTTGATGACTGAAGGAATTGTTCAATGCAATACTAACATGATTTGGAGAAATTTGGATAAATAATGGGAATTTGGAGACTGTTTCCCTTTTTGCATATTTAACAGATTTGTTTTGTTGGTTAAGTGTGTGAAGTTAGGTTTAATTGACTTTCAGTAGAGATATAATGCTATTAGGAATGAAGCATATGATAGGCAATTCAGGGGTGCAAAATTAGATGCAGGTGTTTTGTGTGTCTACATTTGTCTTGGGTTCTGGGTGCAGTCTCCATTCGCCTGATGCACATCACGACACCCTGCATCCCTTTACTTCCTCCTGTGTGTTTGCTGGCATATTTCTGTTCTGTCATTTGTCTCCTGGGAGAGTTACCAGACCTCTCAACATTTATTGATT
The DNA here is from genome assembly GCA_020662805.1 of Glaucomys volans. Lineage (NCBI taxonomy): Eukaryota > Metazoa > Chordata > Mammalia > Rodentia > Sciuridae > Glaucomys > Glaucomys volans. The sequence continues at coordinate 8,784 of JAJEJO010002320.1, read as the reverse complement.
ACCAGCCCTCTCAACATTTTCAGATTCAATCACACTTCAGTATTTCAGGGAACATACCCCTGACTCTTTTGCTTCCCTCCTCTAATCACCCCCAAGAGGGAACAGCAGTGCTCCTGCATGATGCTTTTCACAATTTGTGGAATATTTCACTGTTAATATCTGTTTTCACAGTTAGACCTTAATGCCACTAAGAGTGAAAACTATTCCATTTTGCTCGATGCCATGTCCTCAGTGCCTGCTTTGTGTAGAGCAAGTGCACAGAATATCCTCTCAATTGTTAAGTGGCTCAGCAACATGATCCAGATCTCTCTCAAAAGGCCAAAGGCAGTAATGACTCCAAATATTTTCACCGAGACAGTGTGGAAGGAGAAGGAATACAGGCCTCAAATGTGCTCTGTACTACAATTAAATTCTAAATTTGGCAATAAATACCTAGTCGGTAAGATCACAAAAAAAGCCTATAAACGTGGCACTTTGTATAATTTTAATTCTGCTACAACTAAAATTGCCAACAGAATTTTAAGATGCAACTAAATTCAAGATATTTGATTAGGGAATACTTAAAAAGACAGTAAACTTTAAGGTTAATCAATTTATAAAATATTGAAGTACTATTCAAATAAGAAGTTTTTAAACTGACCTTCTAGAAAGGCAAAGAATATAACAGCAAATCAAATCTCAGAGTGTGCATTTCTATGAAAGGTAGGAATAATAATGTACAGTCAGACAATTTGCTTTCTAATCATCTTACTTAATTCAGTGATAGAACCTGGAAATACTAGGTAGACGGCTAAAATGTCCATTAACCTGTCTCAATCAAATATCAGATGTCTTAAATGAATCTTCTCTAGGTATTGAATCAAAGCCAAGATATAAGTGAATTTTCTTTCAGATATGTGCAATGTCTTTATAGCACAAAGAAAGAGATGTCCTTTAGAATGACAGATATGTGAAGGATGACTTTGGTCTTCCAGTGTAAATATTTGAGTTAAAAGCACATAGCATATCTTTATGAATGCACTGTTAAATCTGAAAATAATAATTTCCTAATGAATCACACATTTACTTAAAGTTTCTATGCTTTTCCAGAATTTCTATTAATAATTTTATACATATGGATAATAACTTTGAACTACCAATATTTTTTACTAATATTACACTGATTTTATGTACAGCAATGATATTTAGAACGATGGAGACCAGGGAAAAGAAATATTCATGAAGTTGTCATGAGAATTAAAGAAGATCAGTTGCTTTTTAAAATTATTCACAGCTACACGAGAAATACTGTCTCAGCTGGAATGGCTTTGTGTCAAAGAAACATAGGCAATATCATTTCAGTGGCTTTTACAGGGTTTGGGAGTCCTTCTGGGTCATGTTCAACTTGAAAGTATAATTGTTCTCTCTGAAATCCAGAGACAACTGTCATTGTGCTCAAAGGAGTGCAACAAGAGACTGAACAGGTGAGGTGGAAAGCAGATAGATTTGAAGGAAATATTGTTTCTGAAAACAGAAAAGGATACGGTTGAGAAAGTTGGCAGACTCACCTTTTTCAGCCCTTGGGAAATAAATAAATAAATAAAATTTCAGACATGGATCCAAGAATGAGCACATAGTATATAGAATGGGTCTTGGAAAATAATTACTATCATTCACTGAAAAAAAGAACAAAGTGTGCTGTCTCTGGGCCGTGATGATATTAGACCTGTGCATTCTGATTTGAGGTAGATCTCAAAGAGTCATACCCTGGAAGATGTCTAACTCTACATCTCCAAGGAAAGATGGTTTCTGACTGGAGAAAGATCCATCAAAGGGTATCAGTGTAGCTGTAGGCAGGGAAGACAGGACCTAAATGGAGTGTGTGCACTGAAAAGAGAATAAAATCCAGAATAGAATCCAGGGTTCCTCCCCAGTGAGAGGACTCTGCAGCAGAGACCAAGGGGTAGTCAGAAAAGTGAAATTGGGAGAATACGGGGCAAAGGTGGGTACCCTGAGACCCAGAGAAGTCAGTGCTTAAAGAAAGAAGGCTGACTCAAAGGCATGAGACTGTGAAACCCCTTTAGTTCTCTTGTGTAAGAAATCGGTGATTTGGCTTTTGGGTTTACTCATTCCAGTTTTAAACTTTTGTTGATTTTTCAGTTTTTGTCCTTCCTCTCAATTAATTAAACGTTTTTGGCACCTGATCATCTTGAAAATTAGAATACCTCACTTTTCTTTTTATTTTAGCAATATTTAGATTTTGGCCAACACATTTTTGGTATAGAAATCCTAATCTAAGTTGCTTGGTTGTTGAACACCGTCTTTCTGATAGTAAATAAAATAGGAGTAGCTGGATAATTTGATTTTAAATTACCAATTTAAATTAGATTTAAAATTATCTAATAACTATATTAATAAATAAAATTAAGATAAGAAAGTAATTCTACTGTGCCCCTATCAATGTTATGATTGAAAAATATCTTTGAAATAGTCTTTGATATGAATAAAAAATTATTTGATATTAATCATAGACCAAGTTTTTATGAAACAATTTTCACACATGTACTGAAATTTATGTGAATTTCAGTCACATAGAAAACTAATCATTTTTGTAAGATAAAGACATTTTTCAAACCATATGTATAGTATACAATAATTCATTGAAGTACGAACACCTCAAATGCTGAAAAGAACCAATTAAAAATAGTAAACGGCTTTTTCTAATGAATTATAAAATGTTAAAACTTTGCTGTATTTCCTATTTGAAGTAAAATTCAATCAATATATTAGCTGTGTTTATGTATTAGTGTTATAAAGGTATTTAAATGTTTGAAGAAAACAATTCTATGCAGTATGCTAATTAAGTTGCAACAAGAATTCCCACTGGAAATATAATCTATATGATATTCAATTGTCAGCAATTCCTTGATTTGAATCAATATCCCTGAAATAAATGATCAATCATTTCCATATTGTTTCCAGTGACTTCCTAAGAACAGCTTAGATAGTGATGACTATGTGTTTAATAATTTATCTCTGATGAATACGGTGTAAATTTAGTTTATGTGCAATGCTGTTTTACTCATTCAAAAATGAAGAATAAGACAAAATATGTAACCAAAGTGTAGCAGAAATATGATGTTCATTGGTTATTTTTAGGCAGCATTGAATAAACAGTGTGAGCACTTCATATTCACAAGGAATATAATTGGACACCAACAAAATCCTTCCAAGAAGAATATGAAAGCTTTTTAAAAAGGAAAGAGCATACTAAATACCTGTGTTTGATAAAATGTGGATCCAAGTGTTTACTACATGTCAGTGTCCCTGTAAGCAAGTCAGCAGGTGAAGCGGATAAGCTGAAGAACAATATATACAAAATGCTGAAACAGTACTTTTGCAATTTTTAAAAATTGCAAGTGTGAGTTTAATTTCATTGATGTGCATATTTAATAAGCATCATGAGTGTGATCATCATTTTAGACAAACAAGCATAAAATCTTTCTTTTTCCTGAATCAATGTAAACAGAGCCCAGACGGCCGCATCGAAGTCAAAGGGCAACACGGAAGCTCATCACTGCATATTAAAGATGTAAAGCTGTCAGATTCAGGGAGGTACGACTGTGAAGCAGCCAGTAGAATTGGAGGACATCAAAAGAGCATGTACCTTGATATTGAATGTAAGTTACTTTCAATTTGCGTGTTCATTAAAGCAACTTTGTCTGCCTTGAAAAATATGAGTTCTATGAGAAAACCAGAATGCATATGCAGCTCCTGTTTCAGTCTTTAATGAATAGCATTTAGAAGGAATGTCACCATTCAAAGTCAGTTATTAGAGACATCTAGTGGAGGTAAAGGAACATTTCACAGGGCTGCATATTTAATGATCCATCCTGAAATGATGACTTCCTTTTTTTAAATTTAACCCCAAACTGAGAATCGACTGAACCATATCAGTTATCAGTAATGGTCAATAACTCCTTAGACTTCTGTTTGTGCCTTTTTTAAGTAGAACATGGTTCTCAGATATGCAGAGACCATTTTCATTCCTTATTCAAGTTCTTTTGTGGAATTATTTTGCATCTTCTTATGATATGAAACACTATCATAATACAGTGAAATATATCAGTACTTATATTTTATCCAAATTGTGTTTGTTATCTGTCTTGAAAATGGGACTATTACTGGGCCTATTGTTCAAGTAAATTTGAAAGAATGTGTTCATGACTATGAAATTGGGAAGCAAGAAGGCTAATGTAAGCTGGGCTTTCACAGTTCACTTTAAGTCATTGCATAGAATTTTAAAATAAGTTGCTATATATGTTATTTTAAAAGGAAGAAATTTAGCATCATTCTCAATAAATATTTATGAACCATCAGTGTTGGAAACTCTCTGATGCTTGAAGGAACATAGCTGTGTTAGGAGAAATGTTTGAGATAACTCTCGTTGACAAAACATTTCTATCGGCGTATTTCTGGTACATTAATATTGATGGAAAGCAATAGTAACTGTGAAAAAAGATACATTTTGTATTGAGAATCCCTTTAGAAAGAAAACACTTTATCAAGAATTGACATAAGTTAGCTATATTATTTTGCATAGTTATAAACTGTGCTACTATCAGGCGACTTCCAACAAAGTCATTTTATTGTCATCACAGGTCTTATAAAACAGATTAACAAATAGCCCTGATATTATTGAGAATGCACAAATGAGGAAGTAATGCTAACAAAATTTTTTAATCCCCCCCCCCCCAATATTGTTTGCTACTCTTTTTTCATCATCGTAAGTATATTTCTTTTTTAGGTTAGCACTGGGGAAAAAAAATGAAAATATTTCTCAAGCTTCACCTGTTTGTATTTTGTAATTTTTTTTTTTTTTTTGAGCCAGGGATTGAACTCAGGGACACTCGACCACTGAGCCACATCCCCAGCCCTATTTTGTATTTTATTTAGAGACAGGGTCTCACTAAGTTGCTTAGGGCCTTGCTAAGTTGCTGAGGCTGGCTTTGAACTCGCGATCCTCCTGACTCAGCCTCCCAAGTCACTTGGATTACAGGCGTGCGCCACTGCGCCCGACTGTATTTTGTAATTTGAAATACGTATATTTAGAACAAAATTTCCTTTATGATTTGTTTCTTTGTTTAATGTTAATATAAATGAACAGAAACTTAAGATTTTAATATATGATTAACATTAGAAAGCATTCAACAATTTTTTAAGAGAAGTCCTTAGAATACAACTGGCCTCTTCCACCTGTCCAGTAAAAGGACTGGGCAACTTACTCTCTTAATAAAAAAAAATTAGGATTTATTTTCCTTTTTATTTTAAAAGAAATTAAAATTTATTTGCTATTATTAAATCCCCGTTGCAAGTACTCAAAAAAGTGGAGCTTATGAAAAATGAGCATTGTTCATTTTCCAGGAAGGGTAAGGCAGAATGGCTCATAACACTAGACTCTTAAAACTAGCTAATACGCTAGTTCTAAAATTGGTGCTATTCAGCAGAATAACTTGCATTCTTGGGATGTCAGATTTTTTCTTTAGGAAATAAAAGGGTTCCTTTTTGTGGTATCCTTATACTTGACCATTAAAAAGTGCTTTTCCTCAAACATAGCCACATTGATAAAAGATACCCTGGGACTTCTGTATTATCCTCCATGAATGACTGCATAGGTGTCAGTATGAAATTTAAAAAAAAACCTAAAATATGTAATTTCTCTATTCTGAAGTTCTCTGAAAATAAATGTAAAAGCCAACTGGATCTACCTTAAGATTCAGGTTCTGTGATGAGTGAAAGCAGACACGAAGAAGAATAAAACATATTAACGCATATTCAAATTTGAAAATGATAGGTGGAGAAAAATTTGAAGATAATGTGAAATTCTAATATACAATGATATATTTTTACTTATCACTGATTTTAATATATAGAAAATAATGATAAAAATGATAGTATATTGTAGTATAAATTGCTTGCTATTGTAATCTTTTAATAAAATGAATAATTTCATATAAAAATACTTAAAGTATCTTTCAAGGACTGATTTCTAACAAAGTACAAGTTTCTTTTGATCATAGATTCATTCCTTTATAGGTTTAAATATTAATTACTTTCAGATTAAGTATTCTGAGATAAATGTTTATCCTAAAACTCAACATAAAATTAGTTTCCTTGTATATTTTATAATTTATATACAAATAATCATATGCTATTAATTTATTTCATAATTTAAATGTTTTTGTTTACATTCATTAGGGCATAATACCAATATGATATACAAGGTGATTTAAAAGCTGTATTATTATTACATTGGAAAATCATAATTATATATATTTATGGGGTATAAGATATGATGTTTTGATATATGCATATAGTATGCAGTGATTAAGTTAAGATGTTCACTATATCTGCCTCTCTTACCAATTGATTTTATGGTGAGGCATTTGAAATTTACTCTCTTGTTATTGACTATACAATACATTATTATTGATGATAGTCATCTGGCTGTGCAATACACCCCAGAACCTTTATCTCCTATTTGAAACTTTTCACCCTATGATCAATAGCTTTCCTTCTTCTCCTTTCTCCCCGCTGCAGCCTTTGGTAACTATCATTCAACTCTACAAATTATGAACTCAATTTTATTAAATTCCACATAAAAGTGAGATCATACAATATTTGCCTTTCTGTACCTGACTTATTACACTTGCTGTAATGCCCTCCAGATTCATCCATGTTGTTGCAAATAACAGGATTTCCCCATTATTACAACTAAAGAGTAAGTCATGTGTGTAAATGCCACGTTTTGTCTATACTTGTGTCCTTGATGGGCATTAATATTTATTGCATATCTTGACTGTTGTGAATAATAATGAACATGGGTGAACATACAGTGAACATTCATGTACCAGATTATCTAGATTGAGGGTGCTAATTTTATTTCCTTTTAGTATGTATCCACGAGGATTACTGGATCATATGGTGGTTCTGTTTTTTCTTGAGGAACCTCTATACAGTTTTCCAAAGTGGCAACACTAATTTACATTTCTCCCAACAAAATACTATAAAAGATTGTTCCCTTTCCTCTGCATCCTCTTCAACACTTATCTATTATCCCCTTAATTTAACTGCTATAACAGGTGTGGGGTGATACTTCATGATGGTTTTAGTTTGCATTTTCCTAGTGAAGATGACTGTTTTTCCATGTTTTGGCCAATTTAGTATCTTCTTTGGAGAAATGTAGGTTCAAGTCATTTGCCCATTTTAAAATCACATAATTCCTTTTATTGCTGTTGAATGCAGTCCCTTATATGTTTTAAATATTAATACCTTGGCAAATGTATTGTTTACAAATATGTTCTCCCATTCCAAGATTGATCTTTTCTGAGCTTTTTCAGTTAATATATTTGTTAGCATACATATGCGTACATCAATAATTTTATTATATTTCTTCCTTTTATTTTATTATATGAATATAATAGAAGTATTCTAGTACATGTTAATGTACATTTTTCATTTTCAGATATTGAATATTAGGCAAATCACCTTTGTGATTATTTTTGAGAATCAAATGGGCATATACTTTCTTCTGTATGAGATGAATGTTTTAAACATTTTTTCTGTTTTTGAATTTATCTCTCAATTTTCTCCCTAGTGGAAATAAACTGCATCCCTAGTGGAAATAAAAGCCCTTTGTGTTTTTTTGTTTTGTTTTGTTTGTCTTTGTTTCTTTTGTGTTTGTTTGGAGACAGGGTCTTGCTCAGTTACTCAGCCTGGTCTCTAACTTGAGAGGTCCTCCTTCCTCAGCCTTCCAATAGTGGTAACAGGGATTGAACCCAGGGGTACTTAACCACTGAGGAACATCCCCAGTCCTTTTTTAATATTTTATGTAGATACAGGGTCTCACTAAGTTGCTTAGGGCCTCACTGAATTGCTGAGACTGGCTTTGAACTTGTGATCTTCCTGCGTCAGCCTCCTGAGCCTCTGGGATTACAGGCATGTGCCATCATGCCCATCTTCTTTGGCTTATTAACATAGAGTTGAAAAGCCAAATATATATATTTTTTGACTAATCAATTCCAATTTATCAAATACATAAATTTGGACTTTTCAGGTCATACTGTTTGTATTCAATTTGAGAAACCATTACCTGTAGAAGGTCAGGGAGGCTTCTACGTATGCTTTCTTTGTAAAGTTTTGTGGACTTAGGTTTTACATTGAGGTCTATGGTCCATTTTGGGTCCATTTTTTGGATTTTTTTCATTACTTTTTCATTTATTTTTCTATTAGATATTGCACAACTTACTGATAAAGTTCTTTATTTAGCTATGTGTTTGCCAAGATTATTGATCTGTTCCAAGTTTTAGCTTTTACTTTTTTAAAATTTATAATTCCCATCATATATCTGATTTCTGGTCTGACAATTTCTGTTTTATTTTCATTATTTCCTTTCTCTTTATATTTTGTATTCACTTTGTTTATAAATTTTTAAAGTGAACTCTTAGGGAATTTATTTTAGGTATTTCATATTTTTTTAAAAAGTCACGCAAAACTCAGCTGTCCTGCTGAACTTTGCTTTATTTGCATTCCCCAAATTATGATGTGATGAATTCTTGTCATATGGGTCACTTTACACTCACCCTTATCATGTTGTATGTATTACATCCACAACTATCAATAATCTCACTCCAAATTATAATATTAGTTTTACAAAGTGTTTTAAAAACTGAAAAGAAAAAACTGTTTTGTATTTACTTATTTAAATACCATTTTTTGTTTTGGTCTTACATTTTCTTTTTTTTT
>JAJEJO010002319.1:157021-212893 GCA_020662805.1 Glaucomys volans | reverse complement strand
TTAGTAATTCTTGGCAGGACACTTTATTTCTATGTGACAACTCACAAAAAAAGTAATCCCTACATTATATGTCCTCAGTCCTTTAGGAGTCATTAAGCAGCTTGAAATGCAGCTGGTTAATCAATTAAAAAGGAATGAATTAAGAACAAGTGCTGTCGGGCACAGTGGTGCCCACCTGTAATCCCAGTAGTTCAGGAGGCTGAGACAGGAGGATTGCAAATTCAAGACTAGCCTCAGCAACATAGTGAGGCCCTAAGCAACTTATTGAGACCCTGTCTCAAGTAAAAAAGAAAAAGGGCTGGAGATGTAGCTCAGTGGATTAAATCTCAGTGGATTAAATGTTGCTGATGGAAATGTAAGATGCTACAGTTACTCTGCGATAGTCTGACAGTTCTCAAGAGATAAACACAGAATTCCCTAAGAAGCAGCAATTCCACACCTGGGTATATGACTACAAGAACTAAAAACATATTTCCATGCAAAAACTTTTATGTAAATATGTATGTAGCAGAATTATGGGTAATAACCCCAAACTGACAAAATCCCAAATGTCCATCAATGATTAGAGGATTGTAAAAATGTGGTACATCCATACAGTGAAACGCTATTTGGCAATAAAAAGAAATGAAGTACTGTTACATGCTGCTATCAATGAACTTTGAAAACATGATGCTAAGTAAAAAAGACAGGCACAAAGGACCATTTACTGCATGATTCCATTTATATGAATTGTCCAGAGAAGGAGAATTCTCAGGGACAGAAGGGCGATTGGTAGTTGCCAGGTGATGGTGGGGTTGGGGATCAACTGGGAGTGATGGTTAATGGACATGACGGTTGTTCTTTAGGATGATGAAAACGTCTTAAAATTGATTTGGGGGATGACAGCACAATTATGTGAATACACTAAAAGTCCCTGAATTGCACAGTTTAAATAGGTAGATTACATGTACATGAATCATATCTCAAAAAAGCTGCTGGTTTAAAAGACAGGCAGGATGTGGAACTAGGACCCCCAGAAACCACTGCCTCCTGCGACTGGGAATTCTAGTTCCCCTGCCTGTGGCAGGGAGCCTGCTAGAGAACTGGCCACCTTTTTAAAAAGATTCTCACATGGCCAACTTCCTAACCAGGTTTGCTCTTTTAATGAAATGATAAGATCGCAATAAGCACTTCTGAAAGAAATCCATTTGGTATCACGTTTTACAAATGTCATGAGTGACTCATCAGAGGGGGCAAAGGAAACTAGCTCACAATGGCTGGCTCTAATGAGAGGTCTTACAACAAAAGCAGAGATGAAGAAGCCTGCAAGCCAGGACCCACAGTGTCCCACTCACAGCAAGCAAATTTGCTTCAGAGAAAGGGAAAACACAGGGTATTTGCTTAGAGTGTTATGCCCAGAAAAACAAACAACAACAACAACAAAAACACATCTTCTCTCATCCCTCCTGCTGCACTGGGATGTAGGGAATAATGTATCTGTTAGCTGCCAGACTTTTTAAAGAAGTTATCTTCTTTAATCTTCACACCAATCCTATCAGAGGCGGTATTACTCTCATTTTCTAGGCAAAGAAGCAAGCTCAGACTCAAGCAGAGCTCATCTTGAAGGAAATCTCCCTAGGCTGCAGAGCTGGCAGCAAGAAGAGCTGTCTGACTCCAGAGCCCTGGCACTCTCCGCCACCACTTCCTCTCCTGTATGTGGGTAGAGGCCGAATTGCTTCTGCAACTGCTCACTGAAACCCAGAGCAGGAGTGTCAGTGGTTTTGAGCTCACCTCTCTTGCCCCAAGCCTCCCCTGGCAGTTAGAAGGATTTGTGGTCTAAGTCCCTGAAGTCAGGACTAGACAAAAATCCATCGTCACTCACCAGGACAGATACAAACCTCAAGATAATCTGTTTTCCAATGGTTTTGGCTTAAAGTTCTGGTTTGGCATTGGGTTTTTAACAACTAACAGCTGTAGGCAATTTTCACACAGAATAGAGACATCAATAAGGAAGAGAGAATGGACTTTTCTCCTTTATGAATGCAAAAAAATGAGATGTCTTTAAGAAGTACAGGGATCTGCCACCACATGGGCTCCTGCTTTGCTCTCATTAGGAGCTAACAGAATGTGACTGAAATGGACGTGGGACGCCCACTGGCTCCAGTACCACTGAGGATGTCTTCAGCAATGAGTGACACCATCTCCTTAGGTTGACTTTCAATTGAAAAGTACTTTGAGTAAGAAATGGAATAAGCCTGTAAAAGCATTCTTATGTCCTCCGTGACTGTCCTCATGGAAGATGATTCACTGCCCCTCCCTGGGAGAGGACTAGGTGTCCTCCACCCACCCCAATGACCTCAAGCTTGGCCATGTGACCTGTGGTGCCAGTCCCTGCAGGAAGACACCTGTGTTGTCAAGTGTGGCCCTGTGAGCTGCACTGGCAATGAAATGAGGGCACAGAAGAAGCATAAGCTTAAAGCCCACTAGTAGGTGTAGGTCTCCATATCTGTCTTTTCTCTTGGACTGAAGATGGCAAGGAACAGAACCACAGCTGGTAGAAGACTTGTGGCATTAGCAAGAGACTTTGCTGTTGTAACCACTGAGGTTTTGCTACCAATATATAAACTAGTTTTAGATCATAGAGACAGCTAGTAACACAGATTCCCTGTACCTGTCTCATCTTTGACTCAGGCTGACAGTTCACCTCCTCCATGTAATCTTCCCCGCCTCATCCTACACTCCACAATACGCATGCACAATCTATGCAGAGGTGTTGTGCTTACTCCTTTGGTGGCAATACACCTTCATTATTGATCCCTTTCTGCTACTGAAACTGTCAGATCTGTGGGGGCAGATTCTCACTTTCTATTTTGATCTCCTCATTAATACCTACAATAAAGTTCTGTATGGATAGAGAAGGGAGAAGGGACAGATTCCTTAAATACTGAAAATATTCAACATTATAAAGTACAAACATGCTGTCACAAGTCATCTCGTCTTTTTCCCAACCAATTCTGGTTGGAAATAGACCCATCATTACTCTGGTCAGGAGACCAGAACTCGAACATCAGCTTCACAGATTCTCTCAGACTGACTTCTCTTTTTGTTTTATAAGTGAATTCTGGTCTGTAAGAGCTGAAGTGACATGGTCAGTTCCCATATTATCTGTGGAAGGCAGGGACACAGTCCACTTTCTTAACCTAAGAGTCAAAATACTAGCACGCTCTACGACTGTTGAACAATCTAAGTCTGATTAGGACTGACTCCATTACAAAACCTTAGCAGTGATCAAGGAGGACTTGATAATCCTGTAACATTTCACTAAGCACCTTCCAGAGCCAGACACTGGGCTACTCTCCCACTGTGTATAGTCCTCGTTTAAATATTACATCAAACCTAGTAGAAAGTAGTATTTTCTCCACTTTCCATAAAATGGGCTTTGAAAAATAACATGACTTTTCTAGACCTATGAAGATGAAGTTAGAGTCAGGGTCTTCCTAATCCTCAAATCAATGCTCTTTAAACTATGCAATAATGTCCTCTGAACACAGAATGGAACTTCTGCAATGCCTGAAAAGTGAAGGTAAAGAGTCTACTCTCACCTCTGGATAAACAGGTCCCACACTTGACACATCGCCTCATTTGAGGGTAGTGTGTTCTAACTATGATAGCATCTATAAAAAGTTTCCCACAACATTTATTATTCCAATCCTATCATTAGGCTAAATAATGATACAGTGCTTAAATAATAATGTCTCTCACAAAGGATCAAGGACAAGTTAGGAAGTATGACTAGTTTTTAATAAGACATTAATACTATGCATGGGGAGTGGAGGTATGGGAGCAGCAGGGAACCTCACAAGGTGTGAAGTACATGAAGGAATTATTTCTGCACGCAAGTACAGACTCAGAGTGGAGTGAGGACAAATTAGGAAGGGCAAGCACTTGGATGGAGCAATGCCACCCTCTTTATCTCCTCCTTCTCCACAGCTCATTGATGACCATGATGGTATAGACATAAAACAAGGACAAGGGCCATTTTGGTGGAAAAGGAAGTCCATGACAAACCAAAAGAACCCATCCCACCCCTCCTCTTCTCCCTCCCTGGCTCCCTCCAGTGCCATAGAAATCTGGGACTCACCACAAGTTCACTGAACATGACATCCAGCTCCTCCACAGGGGGCATGGGCAATGCTGGCTCCATGGTCTGAAGGGCAAAATTGCTATCATTTCGCAGTCGATATGTGATTTCTGGGTGGTCATTATTTCGGAAACAGCAAAAGATGAATGAAATCCCCCGTCCGCCTCTCTTCCTGGGAGCCATGGCTGAATTCGTCCTCTTTCTGGATATGACTAAACTCTGTGAAGAGAGAACATGACATGGTTAGGAATGCAAGAGACAAAGAATGCTTTGAAAAATTAGACCAATTCAAGAAAGAGCCCCCTGTGCTGATGGCAATGTGTGGACCCTGCAGGAAATAGAGGATAGCCCCAAGAGGGCCTGAGGTCTAGCTGGGCAGACATTCACTTGCCAAATGTTTTTTGTGACCAATTGCTAAGCAAACAGCGCACCCACTCCACCCCACAACATGCTCTAACCACATCGAGCTACTGGCCATTCTTTGTACATCACATTTCTTTTCCTGCCAATCTATTTTGTTCTTATTATTCTCCTATAAGAATGACCTTTTCTTCCTTGCCCTCTAGGAGATCTCATTCATCCTTTAAAGTTCAATTCCAATTTCTCCTTCTCCTTCCCTTCCCTAAGTGGAATTAATAGTACCATGTATATGCTAAGGAATATGGCAGAAACCAGTCCAGTGGAATTAATAGTGCCATATATATGCTAAGGAATATGGCAGAAACCATGTATCACAATCTTGTTCTTCAAGCATGTGAAGATCCTTTTAGACCATGATAACCCAAAGGGGGCAAGAGATGCTGTGAATTAAAGTACTTTGTAGCCCTAATGCCCTGCCCAGTGCCAGGAAAAAAAGGAGGCATTCAGTAAATGCTTATCATGTTGAATAATTTCAATTCATGACAAAACCAAAGGGACTTTACATGAGCCAGAAGGGTCAGAATTTTTCAAACAGAAAAGGTAGAATGAGTTCACCAATAAGAAAATAGTTAAATAATATATCCACACAAAAGAATACTACTCATTCACCAAAAAGAATGAGGCATCCATATATGTAGGTAAGGAAAAATGTTCAAGATGACACAGAGAATACATACTTTATACTACAGGATCACATGTTTTAAAGAAAGTGTGTATGTATTTGTAAATATATACAACAAGGTGTTAATAACAGTAACCCCAAAAATAAAAAAAGAAAAATGGAAGGAGGTGGGAGAAGTATTTCTTTCACTTTACAGCCTTTTGAATTTTCATCACAAAAATGTTTTTAGTGACTATAAAGTTGTTTTTTTTTTTAAGTTACTACTACATGTATTGTCTTGGAAAAATTTCCAAGTGATACCATTAAATGAAAAAACAAATCAAAGAAAAATAATGTCCTCAGCATGATGCCACTGAATCTTTTGAAAACAATCTCATTTAAAAAAAAAAAAAACCTAACATTTACATGTAAATGCATAGTAAAGAGTTTGGAAAGGAATACAGGAAAATTCTAACTCTCAGAGAGGAAAAGAACTGGGAAAAGACAATAAAGGGAACATTCTTTTCGTGCTATAATTTTAGTGATATTATTTGTATTTAAGTTTTTGTAGAGCTTTTATTTTTAAAAAGAAACAGGGTTGAAAGAAAAAAAAAGTTGAATTGTCTCTTTAAGGGCTGGAAAGAGCAGAGGAGAAGAAACACACCTCTGGCAGGGAGCTGGCAGAGCAAAGGAGGCAGAAATTCCCCAGAGGAACAGCAGGGAGTCAGACTAAACAGTGGGCTGATGAGTCTGGAATCATCCCACAAGCAACAGGAGTCATAGTCAGCAATAGGCCTCCCCTACTTTTTAAAGACACAAAGAAGGCAGATGTGGCTGGGTCTTGACTGCACTAATTTTTCAGAGTCGTGGACAGGTTACCTAGCTGGAGAAGCGACCAGGAATGCTGAGCACCCCCAGAGCACAGGGTACTGCCTGCCAGAGATGCAGTTAATGTCACCATGCTGACAATTACTGATACACCAGAGCATGTCCTCACAGACAGGGCTAACACCACGGTGGGCACTTCCTGGACAGCAAGGAAAGACCCCAGGGGGAAGTAGAGGTTCACATCTATCCTGGAATTGATTTCAGAACTGCTACTGAGGCTCAGAGCTGTGGCACCCCCAAGGTGGAAGGCAACAGGGAGAAACTACAGGTAGACAGAGGAAGACTCTCCTGTGTACGGGATGTAGATAAATGGGGATAGAGTCCCTGGCTGTGTAGTCTTCAGAACAAGTTACCTGTTAGAAATGTCCAATGCATAATGTACCCAAACCACCATTAGGCATAAGGTGCCCAAGCACCTCCTATCCAGCAGATGCAGATTTGGGCTTTTCACTACAGCTTCCATCCCAGTAGCTCTGCTTTCATCTACTGTGGGTATTGAAATATTATATGTCAACTATTTTATAAAAACCTTCTCTGGCTACTCATTACCATTAGAAGAGTATGCAAAAGCCATGTAACAGCCCCAGGGCCACCACAATCTGGCCCCTGCCTGCCTTTCTCCCATGGAGCCACTCTTCATGAGCCACTGCACCTCAACCACACTGGCCATGATGGCTCCTGCCTCAGTCTTTGCACCAAGTGTCCATGACTGGCATGTCCAGGCCCACATCTGTGCATGGCTGATTCTCATCACGAAGGCCTCAGCATTTTCTCTGAGAGGTCATCCCAAACTACCCCAAAGCAAGAGTAATCTTTCCATACCCTATTCATTATACTTCTATCCTGTGTGATAGAGTGGCAGTTGCCAGTATTTGAAGTTATCTTATGTGATTATTTCATGCAGGCAGAGGCCTTGAATATATTGCTCACTGCTTGTCCCCAGCACATGGTATACAGAAACTTACATATTTAATGAATGAATATTGGACTTAAATATATAGTGAAATGTATTATCATTTTAAAAAGTTGTTTTACTTCAAAAGAATTTTAAAACTATGGGGTATAGGATGAAAGTCAAAGGAGTCTTAAGCTTTACCTATAAGATTTTGAGTTTTTAAAGAATAATGTATTCGAACATTATTTACATACTTAAAAATAAAAGTATATACACAGAAGAGAGACTAGGAGTGTGTCAACATTTAATCATGGTTAACTGAGAAGAATTTTTGTTCTTAAGTTTTAAAAGTAAAACTCGACCCATCAACATATGGCATCACACAAACCCCTAGTCTAAAATCTGTCACCAATTTCTTGATTTCATAATTAATGTTATCAGTAAAAGTTCTCAAAAACAACTATGACTTGTAAACACTTGTAGAGTCAAGTTTTCTGGAAAGTCTTTGGGATGAGAAGGCTAAGAGCAAGGCTTTCCTCATGGAGTCCTGCATGATGCTCTAACTGGATCTGAAATAAAGACTGAGCAGAGACATCCACTGTCCCCCTCTGTTAGAACATACATCTCTTGGCCTGGGGTGCACGTGCATGTTGAGGTTATATAAGATATACGTAGGGCCTGGGATTCCTTTGGCAAATGTGTATGAATACCTACTATTTACCAGACATCATAGTAGGCACTGAAGGGTACAGAAATGAGTCACTAGGAGCTTATAATCTGGTGGAGACGGCAGTACACCAAGTCATTATAACAAGCTAACAGGACATGTCCTGCTTGTAAAGCGCTAGGTAAACAAGCAGGAGGCACCTAGGTGATAATCAGGAAATAATCCCTGATGGATGAGTGGCGTTTTGGTAGAACATGGAAAGCAGGGTGCTCAGATACAGGAACCACACAGAAGGCATGAAATGGGCTGAGCATGGTGTGAACAAGGATTGGAAGGTACGATGCAGACTGTGCTGTATGCCACCATCTTCCCCAGCAGAGCCCTGGCTGTCTTCTTCTACTCAAAATCCAATGGTATGCCCATTACCATTCTAAACTGGCTTTCAGTACCCCAGTGAATATGAATATATATACATACACACACACACACACACACACATTTATATATATATAATGTGTGTATATATATATATATATTTGTGTTATATACACACAGTTTTTAATTGTTGGTAGACCTTTATTTAATTCATTTATTTATATGTGGTGCTGAGAATCAAACCCAGTGCCTCACACATGCTAGGCAAGCAAGCGCTCTACCACTGAGCCACAACCTCAGCCCTAGTGAATTGGATTTTAGCTCAACTTTTTCATCTTTTCTATTTCTTAAAAATATCCTACACTTTATGCCATTTTCCATGCCCCATAACATCCTATGCTCCTCTCATCTTCTAACCAAGTGCTCCCCTCATTCTTTGCTGCCCTTGTCCTTGTCTGTCAATATCCTCCCACCCTGAGAGAACCAGTCCCAAGAGTACTTGGTGCAGTGAGACACATCTACTGCCCACAGTAGCTGAAATTTGGTTCAACATTTCTGAAGGGCAATTTATCAAAGCCTTAAAATAGTCCATATTTTGACCTAGTATTTCTACTTGTGGAAATACACTCTCTCTTTATGTAGACTATCAAAGATGTCTACACAAAAGTTTTCAAGGCATTATCAAAAATAGCAGATAAATGAGGTCTCAAAATAAATGCTAGTAATAGAGAACGCTACAAAAAGGTAGATAAATAAATAAATTATGGTACAACTAGGTGACAGACCATTAACCAGCCCTTTGTAAAAAATATATATGTTTAAGAACACACAAATAATTACAACATAAAAATTAAAAGTAGGTATGTAGTAGCCTATTTTTGTAAGAAAAAAATTCACATATATAACCAGAAAAGAAGGATGAGAAAAATGTACCAATATGTGAGAAGCAGTTAGTTTTGTGACAGATATGTGCATTAATTCTTTTGCTTATTATAAAAAAGCAAAAAAACCTCTCTGTTCTTTCCAAGTTATCACAATGAAGGCAAACTACTTTCACAATTAATAAATTAGATGAGATTTTTTAAAAAAATGTTTCCATTGGCCAGGAATGTGGCTCAGTGGTAGAAAGCTTGCCTAGCATACATGAGGCCTTGGGTGACCTTAGTACCACCAAAATAAAAAACAAAAAACAAGGTTATAGTGATCTATACAACCAGCTTCTCAAACTATCTGTGGTGAAAGACTAGTTGTTTCCCATCTAATCTCTTCTAAGTGGGTATTTTTATAAAATATAGTACAAATGCCTCAATAATGCTAAATTGCTTTTTATTTTCATTTTTCAATTTTACAGACTGCATTTTGATTCATTGTACACAAATGGGGTACAATTTTTCACTTCTGTGGTTGTACATGATGTAGATTCACACCATTCATGTAATCATACATGTACATAGGGTAATGATGTCTGTCTCATTCCACCATCTTTCATACCCCTGCCTGCTCCTCCCTCTCATGTCCCTCTATGTAATCTAAAGTTCCTCCATTCTTCTCTTACCCCCTACCCCCACCTCCATTATGTATCATCATCCATTTATCAGGGAAAACATTCGGCCTTTGGTTTTGGGGGCTTGGCTTATTTCACTTAGCATGATATTCTCCAATTCCATCCATTTATCTGCAAATGCCATAATATTATTCTTCTCTATGGTTGAATAATATTCCATTGTGTATATATACCACAGTTTCTTTATCCATTCATCTGTTGAAGGGCATCCAAGTTGGTTCCACAATCTAGCTATTGTGAATTGAGCTGCTACAAACATTTCCGGATGCCTGAAATGGACCCACCTTTTGATCCAGTTATTCCTCACCTCGGTTTATACCCAAAGGACTTAAAATTAGCATACTACAGTAATGTTAAATTGTTATAAAGGTTTCTCTAAGTGCTTGCTTTCAATTCTTGTACCCAGTACAGGTTGGCAATAACAGCACTGATGTACACTCCCATGACACTGGGTCATGGGAGATGAGACTTATCTCATTAATATATAACTGCTAATGTTTGTCTGTGGTATGAGCCCTCAAGGGAGGAACCAGGTACCACTCAGAAGCCCTGCAATATCCTATTGTCAATTAATGAAAAGAAATTGCTCAAGCCCAGGTTTGCATCACTGTGTGTGTGAGTGTGACAGGGCAGGGGGACAGAGTTCATGCTGCTGGGGGATGAAGGAAAGAAAATCAAATAGGCTAGCATCCAAGTTTCACTTCAACTTCATTTTCAGTCACCTCTTCCAGGCAGTCTTGCAAATCTACCCAAACAGACATGGTCTGGACTCTCTTAACATTTGTGACCCCCATGATGCAGAGCCAACAGTTAACAGCAATTTGAGGTCTGGGTCTTTCTTCCCTCCTTCAAGAGTCAACTCCAAAAGGAAAAATGCCCCTGGTGTATGTTTCTCAGTGCCTCATACACAGGAGTACAACCAAAGTATTTGGAAAATAAAGAGAGCAATAGATTTACTTTTGCATATTGCAAGTCATTTCACATAAACTCAAATTACATTACGCCCTTGTTGTATTGAGGAGGGCCAGGGAAATTATCTAAAAATCAATCCAAAACATCTTTCAAATCTTAAAAAGGAAATGCCAACAGTTCTATAAGAAAAGAATATAAAGGTGCTGGCAAATTTCTAAAGTGGGTCATAAGATACAAAGCCTATTACAGTCAAGAATCCAATTGAAATCATTTTATTAAGGATCCAAATTTTGACTGAGACAGGCAATTTGTGTTTAAAAGACTTGGTAAAGGCCAAAGGCCAAGTTTTTATGCTGGCTTCTCCATGGAACCACAAATATAAGATCCCTGATTAAACCCATCCTTGGACTATAGATGGTGGCATGTGTTTGAGATTCCCAACCAACAACCATATTATGTACATACTTGGAAATCCACTGTTCAGATCCTGAAATACAGAGCGAAACAGGAAGCAAAGCAATCATCCCATTGACCCCCTCAGAGTTCGCAGCCACATACAGCCAGTCCTCCTACCTGCTCCATCACTTCCTGATGAGGAGTGTTCCCAACAACCAATGGGTGTATGCCAGTCACATGCCCATTCACACCCATCACTTCATTCCATCACAGGGGAGACGTGGGTGGGAGGGAGCCAGTTAGGAAGAGAGAAGTTTGAGGTTGATTTGGTTTGCTGAGGAAGGTAGAGATGCTCATGTGGAGAAGCCTGACTGGTTGGGAGGGATCAAGGAGCTTGATAGAGGTAGGGAACCTTCATGCTTAGCAAGGTTGGAACCCAGACTCCACCTCTCCAACCCAAGGCCAGGAGCTCAGCCTCTCCTCACCTTCCATCACAATGACTACAAGTTTCTCTCCCATGTCCCTTGATTCCCTAGTCTAGGGATTGGCAGACCTTTTCTGCAAAGGGTCTGGCAGTAAATATTCTAGGCCTGCATTGCAAGTACTCAACCTTGCCATTTTGCCATGAAAGTAGCCACAGACATCCGCAAACAAGGGTATGTCTTGAGTTCCAATAAAACTTGACTGTGGACACTGAATTTCATATAATTTTCTCATGTCACTAACCAGTATGTTTTAAAACTTACCTTCAACCACTGAACATGTACAAACCATTCTTAAACCACTGACCACAAGAGCAGGTGACAGGCTTGTGTGCCTTTGGTTTGCAGGTCACCAATGACTGTCTTGTACCTGCACTTTTGTCCACTTAATCATTCAAGCAACTACAGACAGTGTGATCAGGGACGGCATGCCAGATAGGTGACACTTAGCTGAGACTGGATGGACAAATTGGGAACAGCCCTGCAAAGTGTCAGAGAAAAGGATTTCAGACAGGAGGAGTGTGTGCATTGGACCTGAGCAGGCAAGGAACTGGCGAATTTGAGTCATGGAGGGAAGACAAAGGTGGTGAGTCATGGGAGGCTGGAAAGGATAGGGGCTCAGAGAGGAAGAGCTGTACACTGGAGTGCCATGCTGGCATACTTGATTTTCCAGCACTCATCTTCAAACATCCTGAACATTGCCCAAACCCAGGCCCCATGCACAGGTGAGCTTGCCAGCATCAGACCTTGATAGCAGGTGTACCTCTGAGCTCACTCAGCAGCCCAGGGCATTTTCCTTCTTTACCTGACCATCTTTCACTCATCATTCAAGACTCTGCTCCAATAATGGTACTCTTATGGGCTACGAGTTTCTCAGGGATGGGCACACATTTCTTGCCACACATCTTAATGCCATATACATAGTCAAGTGAAGATTATTATTTTTAAAGTCCGTTTGCCCCACTAGCCTATGAGAACCTGAAAGCAGGGACTAAGTTTTGTTCAGGCTCTGACACACAATATATTCTCAATAAATGTTTCCTCTACGCAAAAGCATGAATGCTTAAGTGAGCAGATGGTCCCACCTCTGAATTTGAGGCATGTGTGACTGGGTGTTCTTTCCACAGTTGTCTTTGGATCTGTTTTTTACAACAACCAAAAAATTTGAAGCCAGTTGGATCACTAAATACTCCTTTGCCACTTGTCAAGTTCTTTGATGCTGTCAGTAGCTTCACAGATGGATTTCATCCTCAGGGTATCTGCAGTTCCCTAGAGTAAGGAGTTTCTGGGTTGAAAGATCTGGGGCTTGCTTTCTCAATTCATTCCTAAGTAAGCTCCATTGGAAATAGATCCACTGATAAAATCTTTCAGATATTTTTCCAATTCCTTACTTTAAGTGGATGCTTAGCTGAAGAAAGAATTCACTTACTCAGCTATTGTTGCCTGAGCTTCCTCGATATCACAGTGTAAGGAGACAGAGACACAGAACCAACACTTGGAGATCACAGCCTAGTGGAGACTCATCTATGAGGGAACAGGGGACCTGGCCCTTCCCTAGTCTGATGAAGAGGGAATGAGCAGTTCCTGAAACCAAGGGCCTAGGTTTCTACATCTTGGCCCCTTTTTAATCAGATCAGCCTGAAGGAAAGGACCAATTCCACCATGACAGCTGGGCCCTCAACCAGAACACTCTTCTAATCTCAGCTTCTGGCACTCTTGCAGAGGAAGAAGTCACCTCTGGGACATCCAAAATGCAATCCATCTATAACATTACAGATGACTATTGCTATGCTGTACACAAGGAAGCAATTAAAAAGCTACTTAAGATTCTGGAGCAGGTGCATTTTGCTTAGCAAAGAATAAGAAATTCAATCCATCTGTGGCCTAGCTCAAAGTCGGAGTCATTTGTACTGCTCTTTAACAAAACAAACAAGATTCTCAATGTAACAACAGTCAAAAATGAGGCCAAATCATAGGGAAAGTTGCTGATGATTTGGATGATAAAAAAACATGGTAAAACAGTCTACAGTCCACAAGAAAACCCTTCCGAACACTTTTCCTTTGGTAATGCCGAGTCACAATACACATGCTGGAGTAAAGTTTGTTTTCCACAAAGAAAGATACAATCAGCATCTAACATATGGGGAAAGTTTAAAGGTTGGAGATGACAAAATAGATTTGCACTGATAGATACGCCATTTGAATTGTATCTTCAGGGACTTCTGTCACACACATGTGAGATGGCTGTCCACATCAAGGGATTGATTGCTGGTGAAGTTACCAAGGTTTCCCCTGACCAGAGCTGCTACAAGGGAAACAAAACAGAAGCCTAGATATGCTAGGGAGAGGGAGGGAGGGAGGAGGGACAGTGAGTCCCTGCTGGCCACCAGCTGGGTTAAAATTAAGAGTGCTGGCATGTACTTGCACAGTACAGTGGGGACCATACTGGTTCCCTACTTCTATGATTTTAATTAAGATAGATAGCACTTCCCATTGAATTCTCCAGTTAAACTCTCAACCCTAATACATAGGCATTGATTTTGTACTATACCCCATCTCTGGAATTTCTGAAACAATGGAACCCATGTCACAGACATAAAAAAGAGGGATGGGGGGGGCACTAATGTATCCTGTAAGAGCAACTTCAGAGAAAAAGGTTGGTGACCCTCCATTTCAATTGCCATACTTATTGCTACAGTGAACCTTGCATTTTGCAACTTTCCAGAGGGCCCCAGCATATAATTTGGGTTGCAACAACACAATCATATTAACCCAAACTCTCTTATCAAGAAAAATGTGAAAGGAAAAAATTGCTTTGCTTCTTTCCTTGGCCATCTCTCTCCCCTCTCACATTCCTCATGTCTGGTTTCATTTCCCAAGTCCACCAGATGCCAAATACTATTTAGAGCTTAAAAAAAAAAAAAAAAAAAATCATGGGATAGAGTCTAAAGGTTGCAGGAGAAATGTCTGAAAGAGAATTGTGTTTTCTCCATAAATTTCAACGTTTCAACATCCTCTCCATCAGGAAAATGAAAGGGTGTCTCCTGACAAGTGTGTCCAGTGGAGGAATAGCCCTTCCCATATGCCTGGTCCCTGAAGCACAGGGCACCCCTTGGAGTGGCTCCAGGAAGTTCACTCAGCAGTCAGTTTTCTCAACACAGTAACTTTTCTGATGCAAGAAACCAAACACCCAAAAAAGCTACCAGCCACCCTGAAACACTGACTACTCATCTGTCTGTTGGGCATTAGGGTAGGCACATGAGCAAAGTCAAAGCCTGAACAGGTCCCTGCCTCCCCTACTTCCTCTCTAGGTCAGGCAGAAAGGAGTCCAAGAGCATTCCACAAACACCCTCAGCCAGACCAGGCCTCAACCAGCACATAATTAAGGTCTTTCTCCAAGCCCAAGCCACGGACTCTTGCCAGAAACCCTGTCCCCACCCCTGATGTAAAGAGCAAACAAGGGCATCTCCAGATATTCACCCTAAAAAACTGGCAGCAATAGTTGTGTCTCATGACTCGATAATTTAACCATAGGTTTAGGGTATAAATCCCTAAAGCCAATATAACACGGTTCTCCAGTTAGGAAGTTTGTGCTGCTCACATGACAGAAACCAGAGTCTGGAAGCCAGGACATCTCATCTCAATCATCAGGGAAAGAGCCAAACCAAAGTATCACTGGCATGCCCCACCAAAAAAATCACAATTGTGCCAGAGAGCACTGCCCCTCAGCTGCTGACCTGCTGCAATTCTGGAGTTAAATCAATAAACACATTTAAACTAAAGGCAAAAGAAATGCAAATCATTCTCCCCTTTGGGCTCTGGTCTTCACTGCCTCTAAGGGATCCACTCAAAGTTTGCACAAAGACAAACACAAATGTGGGTTACAAAAACATAAGAAGCTACCACTGGCTGGCTGGCTTTGTCACATCAAAGCTCTCATTTTGCCCAAGAGGCTAAGTTCTGTTCCTTAATATGTGCAAGAACTCAACTTTCCTGAATCACCTAGCAACGCTTTCAGAAAGGATCTGGGAGAACTGAGCACTGTCGTGCATGCTTGTAATCCCAGACAGGAGGATCATAAGTTCAAAGTCGGCCTCAGCAACTTAGCAAGACTCTGAGCAACTGTGGGAGACCCTATCTCAAAAGCAAAAAATAAATTTAAAAGGACTGGGGACGTGGCTCAGGAGTTAAACACCCATGGGTTCAATCCCAAGTACAAAAAAATTAAGAAAGGATCTGAGAGTAAGACCATTAAAAATCCACAGGTGTATTGCAAGATACTGGTAATCACCTTACTCTATATGCTCTGGTCCTCAGCTGATCTAAATGGAGTGACCTCCTGAGGTTGGTCTTCACAAATACCTATGACTGTGGCTGCCTCTTAAAATACCCCCCACCACAATGACCACACTTAAGGTACTTAAGATTTAAGACCTTCCCCCACAAGCATATCAGCCTTTGGTGCATCCACACAGGAAATGCAAATGATATGCAAAGACATTGGCTAAAAAAGAAAGACTTTTTCAGGCATTCTTTTAACTTCTTCACAACTAAAATTATTCAGGCATTATGAAAGAAAAGAAACTGTGTAGATGTATATTTAGTTTCAACAACTGTTTTCTAGATCTTCAAAGTACACTATGAATTGGGGGGATGGGCAGACTGGAGATGCTCTGAGCTGGGGACTCCTGCGACCATCTTCACAGTAATATGCGGTCCCTCTCCCCTGTGAGGACAGAAGACATGGTCCCTAGGAAAGGTGATCACCCTCACAGCCCCTAAATCAGAAGCTGTTCATTCATACTCCTTCTCAGTTTTAACTATAGCTTATCAAGACATTTCATTGTCAGATGGGTGCAATCTCTATTTCTACACAGGCTTCTGTGAAGAACATCGGGGTCACAGGACCACTTGGTGAAGGATGGTTCAGTTCAGTTCCCTGGACTGAAAATAAAGAAAGATTTGCCCAGAGGGATTCTTATTTTCATGCTTACTGAAAGCAAATTTTAAATCTCACTAATTACCATCCTCTTTTATGTTCTTCCTACTATTTTTATGCCAAATGACTTTAATATAATTGCAAGAGGAGAAAATGAAACACCATGTAGAACTAAGATTCTTGGTTAAAATTAACCCTGCTCTCTGGTAACAATGAAGAACCCCCCTCTCCCTTGGGGCAGATGTCTGTGCTTCCCAGTAGGGGAGGAAGCTGATGAATAGATGCAGTTCCATACTGACAGCTGTGGAATTGCCACCAGGGTTCAAATCTGGGCTCAGCCATTTCTTTCATCAAAAGACTCTAGGAAAGACTACTTGAATTTCTTGAAGCTTAGTTTTATCATCTGTAGAAATGAAGAAGAGATGTGTATAATTTTGCCTCTATTTTGTAAGAAAGTGAATTGAGACAGCTTAATATTAAAAATCCAGGGAGACCAAACCTTCAACACAGAATGAGAGACAACCATGGAGACAGGAGGGGCACAGGGGACAGTAGATGAAGAAATGTTAAAAGTCTAGGAGAGCTAGATCACAAACTTCAGTGTGAGCTTCAAACAGCCCAGGCAAAAAGGAAAATGGATGGACCTTGCAATTCTCCCTCACTAATTAAAAGAAGCATACCAGCTTGTCCCAACAGAAGATTCCTTCTCAGCTCTGGGAGAAACTGCTCACAGGCATGATCTGAGGGCTAAGTGAGCTGCTTGCTGCATGTTGTTTCCTCACCCTGCCTAGCACCCCAAGTACTCAGTAAGTACCTGATGGCTTTTAAGTGGACACTATAATGCAAAGTAAGAACTACATTAAAAAGTTGGAGGGAGGATTTATACTTGTTAACTACTGTTTGATGGAAATATGCTAACCAGATTCTGTTCTCGGACATTCCTGAGTGTATCAGCAGAGCAAATTCCTGGAATGAGGCTGGCTTAATCTCTATAGGCAGTTGTCATCACTAAATCAAGAACTCTGTAGGTTGGTCAGTTTATCTGCAAATTGTGGGAAATTCTCTGAGGGTTTTTGGGGCACTGTGGAAAAGGGCATTTAAAATAAAGCTTTCCTGCATATTTTAAAGTATGTAAAAGGTTAACATTCCAACGACTCGTATGAAAAATACCATGCAGCATGCCCAATTTAGTCACTGCAAGGACACTGACATTGGCAGTGCTGATCGGACTCCCTTCATAGTTTCCTCAGTCACTGATCTCATCTACTTTTTATTCTATTTTCTAATTCTGAAAACATCTTCTTTGGCCAGAAAAGTCACTGTGAATTGGTCATCAAGAGTGAAAACCTACCACAAACCTTTAACATATAAGCAAGCACTGAGAGCCACTGGCTTTCACACTTTTGCCTCAGAAAGATCATTCTGAACACACATGGACACAGCTACCATCTGCCATTACAAATGTAAAAAATGTTTATAGAAAGCTAAGTATATGGTGTTTCCTGGGTTTCAAATTACAGTGTGGTGAACTGTTTACTAGGGCCCCAGTCTCTCCCCAAGACCTGCTGCTCAGAGGGGCTCATTTGGAAAACATGCTGAGCATTGCATTGGGTCCAGCACAACTCCTATGCTCAGGCTTCCCGTCCTGTTCATGACGAGGCAGGGAGAAGCCACCCAGAAACCAAAAGGCCAAAAGATGGAGTCACACTATGAAAACTGGAACTCCCTTCCAAAGAAGCACCCTGCCCTTTGTAAAACTTCTACTTACAAACTTTACATAATAAATCTTCAAAAGAGGCTTATGGAAAGATCATAATAAAAGCTTCCATTGTATGCATGTTTTAAGTGCAGAAAAAAGGCAGTAAAGAGGACACTTGACCTCTGCTTCTGTCCTGTGTTAAGGTGTGTGTGGGTCCAGCAGTTGCTGACTCACTCTCCAACCAGAAGTCCCCGAGTCCCTAGAGAGACACACATGTCCCCTGTGTTCACAACTGAAGGCATTATTTTGCTTTGTCATGTCAGCCTCCAAAGACACAGCTTTAAAAAGACTTAGAGAATCAAAGCTCTGACAAGGGACTTCCCCAGCCTCTCTTCATGTTGGGAACTTCCATAATCACTTAAATAAACAACCCTTCCAACAAATTAAAACAAAAACACAAAGATGCAAGGAGATGACTTCAGCCCCACAATGCACAGTCTAATAACCTGTGGATGGGAAAGTGAACTGTACTACCTCAGGGGAGGACATCTGGCAATATCTGTAATGTATTGTCTTTGATCCACATCTGAGAAGAAGCCTTAGATTCTATATCGAGAAACTTAACCTACAGATACACATGGGTGCACAGACACATTGACAAGTTCACTATGGCCTCACAATAGAAAGCAAACAAGATTCATGATTTGCAATAGAGAATCATCCATTTTCCTCCATAGGTAAATGTTTTAATAAATGTTGGAGGCTCACACTTCAGTGCCAATGCTATACCCCACACTAAGAAAATCAGAATCCCTGGTATTAGAGCCCCAGCATGGTTTTTTCCCTATGATTCCAGTGGGCAGCCAAGTTAAAAACTGAAAAAAAATTATATTTGTAGCAATA
Source organism: Glaucomys volans (assembly GCA_020662805.1). Lineage (NCBI taxonomy): Eukaryota > Metazoa > Chordata > Mammalia > Rodentia > Sciuridae > Glaucomys > Glaucomys volans. Next base: position 194,032 of record JAJEJO010002319.1, on the reverse strand, counting down.
TGCATATTTTTTTAGATATACAACCCTCACAGAACCCTATATATGTGAATGCACAGAGATATTTCCAGAATTGCTTTAAGTATCAGTTGTAACATAACTACTTAGCCAAGTGCTTGGCACATAGAAGATGCTCAGGAAATGGTGACTATTATTTCCATGTCATCTAAGTTTGTCTCTGTGGAACCAAAAGGAAGAGTTTCAAATGGAAAATGAATTCTCATAAGTGCATATGCAGGTGTCAGCATGCTATTAAAACTAGAATGTTTGTAAGCCTTCTCATAACCCCGTTAAAACTAAGTATATGCCTGAAAAAATCATTCGCTATTATATTGGCCCTTTCACAGCTTGCTTTCTGTGCATATTTGAAACTCATACCCATAACGCAGACAGCTTCACTGTCAATATTAATTTGGTTAGTATATCCAGCCTAGTGGCCTATTTGAAAGTTTTTCTATGTCAGCCAACAAATTTTAAAACTTCAGTGTAATGCAAGATGCAACCTTGAAGAAATACTGAGGGTGAATGTACCCAAGGTTGCAGGCAGCAGCTAAGGGAAAACAATGTAACTAATATTTAAACAATGCTTTGTTTTGTTTTACAATCTGCAGGTCCCAAGTGGCAATTTATGCAGAATCTCTGGCTCTCAAAAGTCATTGTATCAGAAGTTTTTCAAATGGTGCCAGAGCCAGTGAGAAGAGACTACAACAGGTTCTATCACTATTTTCTTTTATTTGGCTCTACTTCAATTATGGCTCTACTGGAAATTCTGAGTATCACATGTATACTCCAGGATAGAAGGCTGTGGGATGCTCCTAAATGAAACATATTACTTGGAATATGTATAAGATCAGAGGCGGGTCGCCAAAGTAAGATCGGAGGCAGGTGACCAAACAAGAGTCAGACAAAAGTGGCTGAACCAAGTTTTATTGGGATTTGACTTTCGGGCCAGAATCCCCAGCCCTCCAGGGTAAAGGTCAGAGTGGAGAGCCAGAGAAAAATCACATGTGGCCCTGGCTGCCCAGGGTGGAATGGACTGAGGGACCTGCTAAGCGATAGGTGGACCTGAGGGTCAGTGGGGTTTATCTGTCTGCGTTTGATTGGTCGCTCTGGCACACTACCTGCCTGATGCTCTCCGCTTGCAGTGAGTTTCCAGTTGTCCTGCTCCCTCCCATCCAGCTGCCCAAATCTGACCTGACATTATGTATTACTTGGTAGATGCTTAAGGTGTAATCAAATATAATAAAAATTTATGTATTTGTAAGAGTGAATCCAGTTCAATTTTCAAGACTTTTTTCTACTTTCATATGCTTTTTTAAAAGTATACATAATGTTTAGTTAACCCTACGAACTTGTATGCTCAATGTTTTGACTGTGGAAATTTTAAAATTGGTTTTCAGCAATGTTCTCAAATATAGGTTTCTGAGGTTATATCTTAAAAAGGTGGAATGTTCGGAGTCCCCTTTACAAAAGGGGACCACACTACTTACAGAATGAAATGAAGAATGTTGATCATATGAATTTACAAGAGGCAAAGGATGGTCATGCAGCAAGAAGTTCAGATTTATCAAGGAATTTTATGAAACTGAGATCTGAATGCTGATAATAGACCAATGAGATAAGACTCTAATTACTTCTGGCTATGACTCCAAAGCTTATATGCCCAATTCAAACATTCATTGAAGATACTGGAAAAGGAAATCAATGGTTTCGAGAACTGCAAAATGATTAGCAGTATCAGTTCCAGTGAAACAAAGTTACCATTATTTTAGATGCAAATGTCTTTTGGGGAAAAAAAAAAGAAAACAATGGATTTTTCTGAAATTGCAATAAACTGAAGACACACAAGCTCAGAGGACAGAGATCAGGTTCAAATGGCACAGCATCACTCAGTGGAGCATGCCTATCAAGCTTTGGGGAAATACCTCAGGTACTAGGAATTTGTTCTGATATCTGTTGCATTGACAGGCTCCTTTGTCAACTGCATTCCAAGTGAATTTCAGAAATCCCAGGTGACCTAGAGAGAATGAGGGAATGATGCCATATCCAGGTATGAAGGAGCCACACAAAGGTAGAGTCTTAAGGAAGAACAAAAGTGAAGGGTATACTCTCAGGAAAATGAAGGGTGCTTTCCTATTATTAATGTATATTCAAAACTGCCTAACCTACCTATGCGAAAAAGCAATAACTCAGCACAGACCTTGAGGGTGGGGAAAGGGCAGCAGGAAGCTACATGAGCTTCTAGGCATACTCCCAGAGCACAAGCCCATGTGTGTTGAATGTCTGAATTGGTGAATATACATCATCTTTTTTCATCAAACAAAGCTAACAATGAAAAGACAAATAACCAGCAGTTACAAGAAAGTTTGATTTCTCATTGGTGAGTCCTTTTCATGTGCTAAATATCCCTGGGAAGTTATTCACATAGCTCAACAAACTCTTCTGAAACTGCAGGAGCCAAACAATAAGTGAAGAAAGATGGGTCATGGATTTTAATTTCTCTAAGAGGGTTACTACGCTCTTGATGCAAGCCTGGGTCAAAAACAAAACAGAATAAGAAGGCTTTCCACCGTCTCATCAGGAGGAAGCTGCCACTCACTAATCACTGTGTCCTCTCCACCCAACTCTGTAATCTTCTAAATAATTAGGTGTGAACACTAACTGCTTTATTGGGTAATTCAAGAAGACTACAAACTGAAGAGACTGTCTCTCTTGCAAAATTTGTTGTAAATGAAATAACACGAAAAGTTGTTTTTAAATTGTTATTCCTGTTCCCTTACCAAGCCAGGAGTATTTGGACTGGGGTCAATGTTTGGACTTCAGATTCTCAGGAATGTTGTTAAACAGCCAAAAGTTATCAGGGGCTAAATGTGGGAACCTCCACATGGGGCTGGTTAAGTGATTTAGGGAACCTTCACAGCGTGAAATAACGAAAGGTACTCACTATACATATATAAATTTTTATTTGTCAACTATACTTTAAAAAATGAAACACTTTCCAATTTAAGAGGTCTAACTCAAATTAAAAGGCCAAGTTACATAATAAACATGGCATATTATACATGCAAAATAGATACACGTGTTCAAGCAAAGAAGTTAGCTAGTGTGTGATAAACTTGGATACCAAATTAGATACCAAAACCCATTTAAGAGTGGCACCTTTTAGAGAGTGAAATGAAACTTAGAAAAAGAAGGAAACTCTATTTTATCTTAGTCCCTTCTGTTCTAGTTTTTCATTTGTGTGTTTGTTTTGTTTCGTTCAACATGAGTTTGGATTACATTTTTCTCCTCAATTATCAGTCTCTGAAAGTTTGTAATGGTTTAGCAAGATTTGTTCAGTTCTTTAAAAAATTAAATAACATTCAACCACAGAGGTGAAGATTTGTATATTAACAACTACAAAACATCCTGAAAATAATTTTAACCAACATGGATTAAGTCATGAATTGGAAGAATTAATATTGGTGGTTCTTCAAAAAGCTAAAGAAAGAACTATGAGTCACTACTACTCAAAGCAATGCATAGATTCAGTGCAACCCCTATTAAAATCCCAAAGACTTTTTTTGCAAAAGTAGAGAAATCCATCTTAAAAGTCACATGGACTCTGAAAGGACTCTTAAGAGCCAAAACAATCAGGAAAAAAGAAAAACAAAGTTGAAAGTCCTACACTTCTGGATTTTATGAAGGACTTCATAATTCAAAAAATATGATCTAAACATAAAGATAGGCATGGAGACCAATGCAATAAAATAGATATCCCTGAAATAAACTTTCACATATACAGTCAAATGATTATTATTCCTTACAAGGAAGTCAAGGCCACTTAACGGAGAAAGAAGAGTCCCTCCAACAAAGGGTACTGGCAACACCAGATATCCATATGCAAAAGAATGAAGTTGGACCATTTATCTTACTTCACATACAAAATAAACTCAAAATGAACTACAGATTAAAACTATAGAAATCATTGAAGAAAAAATAGGGGGAAGCTTCATGAGAATGGATCTGACAATGATTCTTTTTTTGGCTAGTACACCAGTACAGGCAACAAAAGCAAAAGTAGACCACTGGGATGCATCAAACTTCAAACCCTCTGTGCATTGATTGACAGTGAAAAGGTAATCGGTGGAATAGAAGAAAACACCTGCAAAATCTGTCTGGCAAGAGACTGACATCCAGAAATCTTACAGCTCAACAAAAAACCCAATTAAAGAATGGGCAAAGGACTTGAATAGACACTTCACCAAAGATGGCATACAACTGGTCAACGTGCATAGAAGATTCTCAACATCACTGATTATTAGTGCAATGAAAATCAAAACCACATATCCATTAAGATGCCTACTAACAAAACAAAACAAAACAAAACAAAACAAAACAAAAAATAACAAGTACTGGCAAGGCTGTGGAGAAATTGGAACCCTTGTGTAACTAGTGGGATTGTAAAGTGATACAACCACTCTGGAAGTCAGTATGGTGGTTCTTCAAAAAACTGAAGATAGAACTATGATACGCTCCGGCAACCCACCTCTAGGAATACATCCAAAGGAATTAAAAACAGGGTCTCAAAGTCATTTACATACCCAGGTTCACAGCAGCATTGTTCTCACAATAGCCAAGAGATAGGAGCAAGCCATCAACAGATGAATAGATCAACAAAATGTGGGATGTACATACAAGGGAATATTATGGATCCTTTAAAATAGAAAAGAAAATCCTCTCACATGCTACAACGTGTAAGAACATTATGCTGAGTGAAATCAGCCATTCTGAAAAAAGATAAATACTCAATGATTCTATTTATAACAGATCTGAAGAAGTTGGATTCACAGAAACAGAAAGTATAATGGTGGTTACCAGGGGCTGGAGGGAGCGGGGGAAATGGGGATTTTTTTTGTTTTGTTTTGCTTAATAGGTTAAAAGTTTCAGTTTGCAAAATCAAAATTTTAGAGAGCTATTTCACAATAATGTGAATATACTTAATACTAAACCATACTCATAAAAATGATAATATGGTAAATTTTTAAAAATAACTTTCATTCACCAACCCTCTTCAACATGCTGGGCACTTTTAATATGCTTTACATCCATTCACTATTTTGATTAATCCATCAGATAAACCATGAGTCTTTAAGTGTCTCACTCCATCTTTCCACTGTCATAAATAACTATGCTCTGACCTCAGTTCACAGAAAGCCTTCATTTCTGCAATTTTCCATAACACTACACCCAACCCCACAACTGTTAGTCCTTAAAATGAACAGTCTGCTCAAGTGCAAAACCCTAATATAAGCAATAATTTTCTTCCTTTAAACTTTTAATCTACTTAGAGTTGGAGAGGTGAGAGAGGCCACCAAACCATTCACAAAGACAATTCTGTCCATCAGTATCACCCTCTTATCACTGTAACCACACAACACACAGCTGTTCACTTTCACCTACATTTTATAATTTAGAAGTCCCTTAAGTTAGTCTATTTTTTTGCTACAGAAGTATACATTACTTATCTTCAGAACACCCACTTTCCAGGTGGCAGACCTAGGAACATTATATGAAAGACTAGAAATATCTAATTGAATAATTTTTTTGTTGTTGTTAGGCATTTATTAGAAGGTTTGACCCGACAGGAACGAATTCACTTCATAATCTCAAAGTACTGCTTCCTAAAGCCTGACTCTAAAGCTATTGAAATAGCACTACACTGTATCCTGTTACATTCAGGGCTTCTGACCCAATCTTAAATAAGTAAGCAAAAACAGTAATGAAAGTATAAATTACAAAGGGGCACCAAATGGAAATACAACAGCTGATCACAAAAGACTAAAGTAAACACTGGTAACTATTTCTTAAAGGATAAGATGCCAAAATAAAAAGGTATACAACATTAAAGGAGGCGCCAAAATAACAAAGTGAAGAAAATTAGGCTTTCTTTGCAATTCAAGAAAGTATTCCATTCAGTGGAAGACATGATCGGAAAAATAATGCTTAACTCTTATTTATTATTTCAAGATTTCTACAGAATAGACCATCACCTTTCCACCGAGCCCCACATCTTTTCTCCCCCATGAAATCATCAGTTACCTTACAGGTGCCAATTTCCATTCCAGAAATATAATCACCCAGGACGGTCTATTTTCATTAGGTCTCCCTCCTATTGTCAGCAGGCAGGAGAGCCATGACAAATGCTCTTGCGTACCTGGCTGCCAGGTATATAAACACTGCCCCGCCTTATTGGGTAGGGTCACATAAAACCAGTCCCTTTGTGGAAAATATGCCGGTTAACAACCATACTTGCTCATGCCCAGAGATACTCAAATACACACATACATACACACACACACACACACACACACACCACAGGTCAAACTGGTTTTTCCTCAGGTACAATTCATGGGCAGTCAAGAATTACCCCTACCCACACACACACAAATCTCAACTTTGCAATCCAGTATATGTATAATAATTTGTACATTTTTAATTCATTCATTAATTTAAGGCCCTGGTGGGACACTCATTCCCCTGTTAAGTCTTGGTAGATAAGGAGGAAAAAAACAGATGGGGACTTTGCACTCACAGAGTCAAGAGTTCTCAGTCACATGAGCCCCTGGCTTCTCAAGCCATCTTAACATCCCATAGGCTGTCTGACTTTGTGAAAAGAGAGATGGTACGTGAGTGTGTGTGTACAGAGGGGTGGTCAGGCTTTCTCCTCAACTTCAGCAGGGCAGAGCAGATATTCTATTTGCCTCAAATCTCACTTCAGCTTGCCAGTAACTTCCAGGCTCCCTTGAACATGACTACTGAGGAGAGAAAGTACAAGGAAAGAGACAGTAATGTCTGCGTTCTTGAGAAACAGGGGCACAGAGGTATCCCTGGGATACTAATGTTTGGAATTTCAAATGAGACACTAGACTTCCACTTCCACCCATGATGGACTAACTACTATTGGAATTGCCCTTCCACTATAAATAGATGGAGAAATGGACAAAATCTATGAAACAACCCTAGTTAGTCACTGGACAAGAGCAGTGCCAGGCAGCAAAGTTCAAAAAAAGCAAGATCCATTGAGTTCAGCCCCTACTTGCTCCCAGTGGTTCTGCTGGAAGAGGAAACCCCAACCAAGTTCAGAGGTCTTGCTAAGTTGAAGGGTCAGAGATAAAAGTTCAGTGGGAATAAGGGAGTGATAGCTCTGGGTATCTGCAAAGGAGGACCTCAAATCACAGGCTAAATACTGACCTGCACCTAGACCTGGGGCTCACACAGCCCCAGCAGCCTGGGTAGAAAGGTCTGATACTCTATTTACATCAGGAAGCATCCCCAAAAGGATCTGAGACCCAAGCTGCTCCAGCAAAAGCAACTTCAAAAGGATCTCAATGATGCCAAGTAACTGAACTGCCAGAACAAGGTCCATCACTCTTTAAAGTAAGTTCTTCAGGTAGAGAGAAATTGATGGCAGATGGAAATCTGGATCGACGCAAAGCAGCAGTGAAGAATGCTGGAATGTCCAGTGTGTAGGGAAATATGCAACCAGGCACTGCCTCAGAGCTTCCCTGGCCATTGACCTTTAGGACAGATGATACTAAGAGGGTCTGAAGGTCAAGATCAAAGTAGTCTCAGATTCTCCTACCCAACTAACCTCAGTCAGTCTTTTTAAGCTTTCTGACCCACGGTATCCTCAGAATAATATCATCCCTTGAATAGTCATCACATCATAAATGAATATCAAAATGCTTTGGAAACTTCAGGGACTCATCCAATCACTCAACAATTTTTACTGAGTAACTTCTATGTGTATATCTAGGCCCTATAGGTCTGGACCTCAATTTCCTCAACTGTAAAACAAAAATATTAATAGTACCCAGCCCACAGGATTGATGTTCAGATTAAATAATATATGTAAAGTATAGACAACTATACTATTTTTCATTAATTCTCACATGAGCATAATAATAATAATAATAGTTATTATTATTATTAATAATAGTTATTATTATTATTATTAACTAGTCCTAGCACTGCTACTGCTGTTTCTACTAATGCTACTACTAGGCACACATTGATGGAAAAGGCCAATTTGACTCTTGCCCTCAGAGAATTTACATTTGAGATATGTGACAAGGAAACAAAGATGCGACAAGGAAACAAAGCTTTGGGGGTAAAAATGAAAAAAATTTTCAGAGAAAATATGGGTGAGCTAGGTAAAAAAAAGGAATTACTAGTCTAAAGAGAAATCTAGGTTTTAATTCCTACTGGGCTCCTCAAGCAACTCTGTGACACTGGTTAAGTTCTTTTTTTTTAAATTTTATTTGTTCTAATTAGTTGTATATGACAGTAGAATGCATTGTACACTTTGATAGATCATAGAGTGTAATCTCTCATTTTTCTGATTACACATATTGCAGGATCACATTGGTCATGCAGTTATACATTTAACATGAGGTAATAATGTCTATTTCATTCTACTATCATTCCTTCCCCCGTACCCCTTCCCCTCCCTTCACTCCCTTCTTCCTAATATAAAGTAACTCTATTCTTCCCTATTGCCCCCCACTTATTGTGAATTAGCTTCTACATATCAGAGAAAACATATGGTCTTTGGTTTTGGGGGGTTTGGCTTATTTCGCTTAGCATGCTATTCTCTATCTCCATCTTCAGCCTGTTTGAGCCTCAGTTTATCCTCAGAAAGGCAGGATGACAATCTTCAAGGTCCCTTTCAGTCCTAAAATCTGATGAGGTCAGAGGATCCATTGTACAAGTACCTTGTTTTTGCCCTTATTTAAGCAACTTAACCCTAATAGTATCAAATCACCATATGGGAAACAACTAATTTTGAGAAAGGAGGAAGGGGAAAAGATAGTCTGCGATCCAAGAAATCCAGAAGAAATAAGCTCTAGATCTAGAATTAGTAAAGATACGTCTTTGCATTACATAAATCTAGAACCAAGGCTGCCCAAGTTATCCCACTAAAGTAAGTAGTACATAGCCTAGTTGTTTCTATCCATTGCTGGGTAAACCATCATTTTTATTTTGAAGGGTAAAATAACACAGAGGAAGCAGGGAAGATTTTCCTGGTTCCAATGTCTGAATTGGCTCCAATGAAACAGAACAGTCTCTCTTGTCTACAGTTACATAATGGAGAAGAAAAAATGGTACTATACTGCAGAAGTTTCTTATGCAAGAGAAACATGAAGAAATATGTAAACAGCTAATTTCTTTTACCTGTTGTTTATATTAGCATGCACCACAACTGGGAAGCTATCAACTACAAACACAAATCCTCCCACAAAATTAATTGGTTGCAAAACACAGATATGTTTAGCCAAGTCTCAAAAGCCAATGTTTTTCTTTCTGAACTTCATTCAAGAAAGAGGTCCCACTGTAAGACAGAGGAAATATTTGAACCTTAAGAGAATCTATGATTGATGTTCCAAAACAGTTTAGAAAGAACCTTTTCCAAAGTTTTCCTAACATTTTGCAGAGGACATGCCAAAGGCTTGGCTTTGCAGAATTTTATAAAGTAATAAGCCCCTTTTAATTATGTTGAAGAGAACATGCCATGCAACATTAACCTGGGTTAAAAAATAACTTCTCTCTGTGTGTGTATACACATATATATTTATACATAATGCCATATGTGATTTCAGGAAGTTCTCAGTCCCCCTCTGTACATGATGGACCTCTGCACAAGCACAAAGCAAAACACACTGAAGGCGTTCTTGAAGTTATGTATGCATCCACATGCACATGCACACACACACAGAGTCAAATTTGAGCATAAGCTATATCTGTCTTTGGAACTCTGATCACTAGTTCTGATGGACAAGGATCCCATATTTATTGACCTCACATGCCTATGAGAATTACTCCATCTTCTCATCCACCAGCTCTAATAGAGAGGTCAACCAGATGGCCCCTGCCTCTTTGTCCAAAGAGGTGGGCACATGACATTGGCTTTGCCAATCAAGGCACTCTACCCCTGGACTAAGTGACTGATCTGGGGATGGTGCACAATACCAGGAAGACTAGAGGATTTTTATTTGTTTGTTCGTTTGCTTTGTTTTGTTTTGTTTTTTGTACCAGGGATTGAAGCCAGGGGGGCAATTAACCACTGAGACATATCCTCAGCTCCCCACACACCTTTTCTGAGACAGGACCTCACTAAGTTGCTTAGGGCCTCATTAAGTTGCTGAGGCTGGTTTCAAACTTAACAATCCTCCTGCCTCAGCCTCCGCAGTCACTGGAATTCCAGGTGTGTCCCACCATGCCTGGCTAAGACTAGAGGTCTTAATGTGGAGTGATACTACAGTTGAGAGGGTTATGCTATTTTTCTTGAAATCACAATGAATGAGGAACACATACACCTGAAATTTACAATAGCTGCCTTTTCCACTATGTGCTAGAAACTGGCCAAAAATGAAGCCAGCAAAGATAAATGTAGAACTGAGAGACAGGACAAGGGGTAGGAGGATGTGAAGAGGTTTTAATGACATCATTTAAATATAAGACCTAACTGAGCCTCAAGTTAAATAATCCTTGAATTTCCCATCATGTGATTCAATGAACTTTTTCCCTCTGAGGCCAATTTATGGGTTTCTGTCACCTAAAGATGCAAAATACAAACAACAAACAACCAGATTTGTGCTCAAGTTGAACAAATGAAATGGAAACTAATATTTAATGAGTATCTCCAAATACCAGAGCCTGTGTGGGACATTCATCATGAATTATCATCTCAGTTCATTTTTGTAGCCATGCTGAGAAACAGACAACATAGTTTTATAATAAAGAAAGGTCCCAAGAAATGAAATAACAATCAAAACCCATAGAATTATAAGGTGTCAGCAAGGATTTAAATCCTGTCTCATCCCAAAGCCCATTCTTTCTCTACCTGCAATATCCCCTCCAACCACAAACACATCTTTCAAGCTATAGCATTATTATTTTCTAGGAAGCAACCTAATAGCCTAATGATCAAACTATAAATTTAAACACAAATGTCTCATTCTAGAAGAGGTTTTAAAGTGAACTTTTGCTGTTCACATATTGAGATGAATAATGTAACACTTCTTTACTCAAAGGGTTCCTATTTTGGAAACAAGTTTTGCCAGATTGACTAACAGGAGTCTTAAGCCTATTGGGGATGCATTCCTTAAAGCTTGGCTTGGAAGTAACACAAGGTTTGATCTATACAGTGCTGGAAAGATAAAGTTACTAGGATGTAAAAATCATTATCATTGCTAATTAAGGAGCTTTTAGAAATAATACTACTCAGCTACTCTATTCAAACAGGCTACAATCTGAAATTTCAGCCATTCATCTCTAACTCTGTCCTCAGCAATGGAGTCTGAGGGAGACAGACCATGTGACAAGGAAGGGGTATAGAAGGTAGTGGTGGGGGTACAACAAGGTAAAACCTAGGAAAAGGGTCAGTAATCTGGAAATTCTACCATCAAACCTGCCAAAGAAAGTGACACTGGTAAGATATCAAAAAAGTTATAGAAGGAGGTGAGAAACTGAAATAGGTTAAGGACACAGTGAATAAAACTAGTGTTCTGCTCTGGACATAAAATTCTTTCTTTCCATCAAGAAAAGAATTAAGCAATAAGAAAACTATGTTTAACTTGGCACTATTGTCCTTTCTTACAGGATCTGGGTATGACAGGTGGCACCAGAAGTAGCCATGTGAGTTATAGCCAATTGTCCTAATTATAGGTTGGATTGCTTATTTTATATAACCACAAAAAAATGTGAAGTGTTAAAACCTTAGGGCATCACCCTCTTCCATAACCCTGCACAGTACCATAGTCTCTTCCTAGGTCATTTATAGGGTGCTAAGCACTTTTGTGTCCACAGTATCATGTGATTTTCTTAATTCCCCTAAGAGAGGAAGAGGCATGGGCAATGAGAAAGTGTTTTTATTTCTACTTCACAGATGAGCAACTACCTCTGAGCAGTTAAGTGTCCTGCACCGGGCCACCCCCTCTTAACTAGCAGAATAAGGACTTGAATTCAGGTGTCCCCTCCCTAATATTCTGCATTGTCAGTTAGCCCAACCTAGAATTGCCCAACAAAGGGTAGCCCAAGGCCCCTTCTCTCACAAGCTCTGATGGAAGAAATACCAATTAAATGGTGTCTGAAAATGATGATTCCTATGTGTCATCAGCACATCCAGTGTATTGGAGACCAACATGCCATACTTCTAAGAGGTGTCCACAGCAGTGAAAAAAAAAAAAAAATCATTCAAAAGAATTCCAGTGTGTTATTAGGGAAACACAGCTTTGTTCAGTCTTGGATTCATCCAAAGACTCAGTAAGCAAGGGTTACAGGGGGAGGGATAGGGAAACAAACTGAATGAGCCACACTCCATGCCTTCCCAAGTCACGCAGAGAAAAGGGAGGGGGCTGGCCTGCAGGATCACAGTAAGCTCAGTGCCAGGGAACATAGGAAGGGAAAGCTACCGGAACCCAAGACAGCCCAGACTGCCGTGACGAGGTGGTCAACAGCGAAAACAATCACACTGGGCTGAGGTCCTTACAGACCTGATGGCCCAGCAGAGGGGAGACCGTTACAGTACAGAGCAGCAGATATAAATGCCACAAAGAGCTATTAAGAACTAGGAGGGTACCAAGGACAGAAAGGGTGCTTCCAATTAGGATGATCTCAAAAGTTTTTTGAAAGAGATGAAATATGAATGGGACTTCAGAGAACAGTTAGGTCTTGGTGAGGCAGAAAGAAAGGGAACTGAAAAGCTACAAAAGCCAACTATCTGCTCCCTGGGGAGACTCAAACTGAGAACTCTGACTTGCATGTGGGTCTGTGACAGCATCTCTACCTCAGGAGCCCCCTTAAGATTTCTTTCATTCATGAGGTCACAAAAACATCTCATTAAAAAAGAAAGAAACAGGACTAGGGTTGTAGCTCAGTGGTAGAATGCTCACCTAGCACATGTAAGGCACTAGGTTCGATCCTCAGCACCACATAAAAATAAAGGTATTGTGCCCATCTATAACTAAAAAAATATTTAGAAACAAACAAAAAACTGATGAAACCCATCTGAGACATTAACCTTACCAGGGCCTGAAACATGAACCATTTGTGCCTCCCCAGTTGCTCTCTTTATACCCTCTGATGAAAAGATCCAAAAAACCCCAAATATCCTACTTTTCAAAACTGTCATTTGGGGTTGGGGATATAGCTCAGTTGGTAGAGTGCTTGCCTTGCATGCACAAGGCCCTGGGTTTAATCCCCAGCACCACACACACACACACACACACAAAAAAAAAAAAAACCTGTCATTTGTATCCTCATGAGCCACTCTAAGATACCATTTAATTTTGAAGGAGAAGCAAGTTGTAAATACATCATCTAAAATAGCTTCAAAAGAATATATAGGCTTCACTAATTTTCCCATTTTCAACTAAATTGAACTTAGCTAGCTTAAGTGGAAATCATCATGCTTTATAAAGGAACCCCACAGGTTTCTTCATTTTATCAATATAGACCCTGTGAGAGATTAAATGCCTTCCCCCAGGTCACACTCTTATAAAGACTCAAGGAGTGATCCTAGATAGATTCTTGATAACTGAGAAGCCTCATTTAGCTAATGAAATCTCAAAATCCTAAATAAATGTGGTTTTTAACCACAATTTAAAAATTATTGGTAGATGAGAGAGAAAAAAGAAATTTTATGTTTTTGACTTGAGATGATGGTGTTTTAAACACATTGTTCAGAATTTTACAAAGATTTTCACAATCCAATTCTAACCGCTCACAAGAACTTACCAACTTTGTATTTTCTTTAACTCTCTCGTAACTAAAGAAGAAACACAGAAACCCAACTGCAGAGAAAAACTACTTCAATAATCTGACAAAGCTAGGGACTCCTCCATTGACTGGCAAACCCAGAGGTGTGCTAGTGTTTTACTGCAAACAACAAGGCCTGTGTCAGTCAACCCTGGTACAATACCTTTCACAAACTCAAGTTTTCAAAAGTGTACCCAATGGCATGCAGGTAACCTCAAATTTATTCTTCCTTTAGAGGAAAAAGAATATGAAGAGTTCCATAAAGCCTGATCATTCCATTTTCTAAATATACTGCCTATGTAAATTATTCCACATTAGCCTAAAACTAAATCCTCTATTGGCTTAGTTTGGCCAGGAAATGGTCAAAATGAAGATTTCAACTTAACAATTCTTAGAAATACTTCTCCTGGTGTTTCCATATCCTCCAATGCTCACTGGGAACTGAATTTTCTTTCTACAACAGTCTCTGTGTTCCACCACCTGTGGGATGTCTCTCTTCTGGAATGTTTCTATCATGCTACAAATAGTTTTCGCTACACATTCCCTTCTAGCAGAACAGGAATAGATAACTCACATACTCTAGCTCCAAACCAAGGGAACTGAGCCTCAAATTCCAACTGCAACTCTTCAAATCCCATACCCTTTTCACATTCCAGAATGTACAAGATAAAATGATTGACTCTACACTAGGGGTTGGCAAACTACAGCCCATGAGCCAAATTTGGCAGCCCTCCCCTGACAATAGTGTTTTGTCAATAAAGTTCTATTGTCTATGGCTGTTTTCTGAGTAGCTATTGCAAAGATCTTTTGGCTCTTAGGCCTAAAACATTTACTATTTAGCAACTTGCAAAAAAAAAAAGTTTGCTGACCCCTGCTCTATGTTAAGTACATATAATAAGCATTTGGGGTAGTTTTCAAAAACCACTTGTATTACAAAAAACTTCATTCATTTAACAAGCATATGATGAACTCCTTCAGGCACTATTTTATGTGCTAGAAACTCAGCAATGAACCAGGCAAGATGAGGGCTTGTTTTTGAAGGTTATATTTAGTGAGAAGAGACATACAAACAAAACTACTCTAATTTCAGATACATAAAGCAAGACATGTATAGAGAGAGGGGCCAGGAGGGGTAGTGATTCCTTAGAAGATACAAAATCAAAATAAAAATGGCAATGGGGAAGATGAAATGCTGCTTGAATAAGAGGCCAGCCATGCAGAAATCTAAGAAAAGACTATTGTAGCCAGAGAGCCAAAGCTGGAGGGGAGGAAAAGCTAGGCATACTCAAAAACAAAAGGCAACAGATGCACCTGAAACATGGTAGACAAGAGAAGGAGGTGTAAGGCAAGGTCAAGAGGTAGGCCATGAGTGGTGAGTGAGGAGTACAATCATAATTAAAATCATTTTCCACCTTCAGATCCTTAGTTGTTTAAAAAAAGCACTACTAGATAGAAAATTAATCATTCTGCCACAATTTCTTCTTTTTGATTTTCTAAAAATTACCCTGAAGATTCAATTACCCTGTAGATCAAGAAAAGAATATTCTATTAGAGACAGTTTCTGCTAAAGAGGCAGTAATGTCCCTCCCAAACAAAACTCTTTCCATTGCAAAGACATAAAAAAATACCACTTTAAAGGGTCACTTTAAAAAAGAGAATTTCCCGTTATTAAGCATAATTAAGCCTGCTTTCCTAAGCCTGCTAGGCTATTCATTTGATGAAGAGAGGTTTGTCTCCGCTCCACCTCTGTGTATCAGCTGCACTCATTTCCACCCCAACTCTTTCAAAGCAGTTGTCTGGTCTGAATGAAAGGCAGTATTCGTCTAAATAGAGAAACCGTACGGCTCAGTTGGCCATCTCCAAACTAAATGGAGAATTGTTTCCAGGCAGAGAATTTCAACATATTGGTGACTAGCCACCAAATCAATCTACTTTGTTAATTCCCTTTCCATCTTTTGTAGGGAATTTATGATTCTGAAGAGACAACTTTCCATTCTTAGATATAAGAATAAAGCAAGTCAAGGGCATGCTGAAGAAAGACCAAGACAGAGGTGCTCTGCTAAACCAAGACTCTCACTCAACAGTGTAAATCTAGGAAGAATTAGGGGTCACAAGATATTCTGGAGGTGAGACATCCTGGAGGAGTTCATTATGACACAATACGACAATGGTTGGATCTGCAGGAAAAGCTCTCCTGATGGGGAATACCTTGTGGTGTCAGGTATGGGTGCTTATAACCAGAATCGAACAAACTATAGACACATAATGTGGAAAAAATATGCTGAAATGCCAGTGTTAAGCAAAAGCACTGCTGGAGAAATCCCATGCCCAGCTTCTCAAGAGACAACTTGCTATCAGTTTCCTCCTCTGTAAAGTGGGTATAAAATAGTACTGACTCCCAGGCTGGAGGATACTTTGCTTAGTGCTCAACAAATAGTATCTTCATCAAAGGTGCCCACCAATTTCTATGCTTTACCTCACTGAGTCCTTACTAAATTACCTCCCAAAGGACCCACCTTCAAATACTAGCACACTGGGTTCAGGGTTCTAATATATGAATTTGCAGGGAATAGAAAAGCGTACTCTATTGTGGTGGCCCACTGATGTGCTTTCTGAGACCTACTCAGTGTTGACGATAGTAGTAGCTAAAATTTGTTAGGTGTGTACCATATGCCAGATACTGAGTTTTGCTAATGGATTACCTAACTACAATCCTATGGTGTGGTTTCCATTATTAGCATTGTTATACCCCAAGAACCTGAGGTTCAAAGATTAACAATTCCATCCAAGGCTACCCAATGGTACAACTGAGTTTGAACCCTGCCTGGCTGACTCCACAGCCAAACACTTAACCACTAGAACAAACTCCTTAGAAAATAATAATAAATTTGTTTTTAAAGGCAGGTTTATTAATCGCCAATTAGATGGCCATTCTGCTAACACAGGACTTTCATTACCTACAGCAACAATTTGATGCTTGGTTTTCCAGCGTCCCCACCATTCTCTATTCTATCTCAACATCAATGGCAAAGCATCCTTCTTCATCATTATTACTTGTACTTTTCTTTCCATATAGAAGAAGAAAGAGGAAAGTAAAATATTCTAGGTCTTGAATTTATATCAAAAGTGGGAGGCTGGGAGTGCAGCTCAATGGTAGTGTGCATGGTTAGCATATGCAAGACCCTGGATTCAATCCCCAGCACTGAAAATAAAAAAAAAGTAGTAAAATATAAAATGGTGTGCCACATGTTAATTAGCTCGATTTAATCATCCCACAAGCTATACGTATAACAAAACATCACATTGTACCCTGTATATGTACATAATTGTGACTTATCAATTTAATGTTAATTTTTAAGTGGATAATATAAGAGAATGCCATGTTTGAAGAAAAATGAGAGACATATGGAAATGAATATCATTGTGTGTTTGCACATGCAAAGTGAATGAATGTTTTCCTTCCCATGCTCAGGTGCATCACAAGCTAGCTAGAAACATTTAAACTTGATCCATCTTAACCTCTGCATTATTTCAGGTCTCAAAAGTTACACTGACTGCAAAGGTACAATTGTTCAATCAATAAAACTTCATTCTGACAAGGAAGATGGAAGGAATACTACATGCCATAGAATAATGCTTCTCAAATTCACATAATTTAGAAGTCTGTAGTGAATTTAATTGATACCTGTTTGATTTTTCAAATACTTAATTTGCTTGGACAGAAACTAACTCAGGGCCAAGAAGAGGCTCTAGTTAGAAGCAGCGCACCACTGCCTCCTGGCTTAGGGGACCCTAACTTGCAAAAGGGCCTTTAAACTGTAATGCGTATTTGCTCCCAGTTACATTAGTCCTGGTGCTACCCCAGTCGACTTCCAGCTGAAGGCTACCAGGAGTCTAGATTTTCTATGGTCATCAGGGGGGCACTCATGTGTAAGGATGTGGTAAGAGGCCCACCCTGCTCTTTCGCAAAGGGATTGTGAAATGATGGATTTATCATGTGGTTTGCTTCACCTGCGTCACAGTTGCAATTCCATTTACAATTGTAAAAGAGTTAAGGGTGGGCCTCAAATTTTTACAAAATGAAGATTTATACTGGATGGTGGACAAGGTGCTAAATTTATCTACCCTTATCACTGTTCCATTATCTCAGACATTCTACTATTAAAATGGGTGGTGGTGGAGAGAAACTTGTTTTGCATTCATTTCAACCCATTGCTAATTATAGGCAGAAAAACAGCCACGGCAGCCTATTGGGATGGAGGCTGCATCTCTTTGAAGGGTCTCTGAGGGCTTGCTAAAAACAGAAGCTGGCCCACAGGGGGAAAGCAAGCCTTTCCCTGTTCAATTCAACCAACAGGTATAACTGAGATGGTTTTACACAGCCTATTTACTCTTACCAAGTTTTCAAAAGTTAGGACTACACTGTTGACCACCTCTTAGTGGATAAATGATTGGAGAAATCTTTCCATTGGACTGACTCCAAAGATGAGCAGAGAATGAATAGACAAAGGGCCAGGGTGGGTTACAAGTAAATGTAGGCTTTCCTTTTAATCTTGCTTTCATGGTTTTTATTCTTGGGTTTACCCCTCACCCCTTAAAAAGCCTCATGAAGTGAGTTTCCAAATCACGGGTATCACAGGCCTTTAAAGACAGCAACCTACCATGAAGACAAATGGCTAAGCAGCTGACATGCAATGTGACATCATGTAGGGTGATGCTAAGGGTTACAGCTTGTAGGATGAGGGTATGGTTTTAGACTACAGAGAGACAACTCACCAAAATCAAAAGCTAAGCAACACGCTGGCCTCAGGAAGCTCTCCTCCAGACATAATGGAAAACAAACTGCAAAAAGCATTATCTGCTCAGTAAATTAGGAGTGTCTTTAGCAAACACACAGAATCAATAACTTGCATTTGCTGATGTGTCAGGTTGGGCAAAACAGCACACACTCAAGAAACACCCTGAGAGGAATCTTCAGAATCAGCCCAGTAAGTATTTCTGTTAAAACTACTGGAGGCCTCTTTTTGTGAACTAGGTTCAAACAGACCAGACCAAACCAGAATGGAGTCACTCCCAACTACCATGCCATTGAAATGAAGCTTTCAGGAAGCAGAGGGAACCCCAAACAGACCAGTTTTTCCTGAAAATAGAAGAGTTTACCTGAGTCAGCAGAATAAAGAAGTCTCTGCTTTAACTCTTACAAAAAAGTAACCTGAAATAACCTGATGTCTGTCTGTTTTCCATTGCTATTTCCTCATACCTGACTTCCCAAACCCTCTTGTTTTGCTAGTGCTCAATGGAACCTCACTGTATTGCACAGAATGGGGGGCTGCCCCACTCACAAACTATAGAAAAACCACTTAGATCTAATAACTAGCCATCTGTAACTACATTTGTTGTGATTTCAACTTGACACCTCATAGTTTCAACACTCGAAGGTGAATCTGAGGCACAAATATTCACAATTAAATCCTCATAAGAAAAGAATTTATTAGACTACTTCTGTAACATTTTTTAAACAGAACTTTAAAAAAAAAAATCCATGGAACATTGAGTGTTATAGAACTCAGGGGAGGAAATGGAGACAGCTATTCTTTCTACCAATGTAGTGCCACTAATAACCAGGAGAAATGAATGGCTGAAACCAGAGGTTAGGTGCAAAACAGAGTAACCTTTGATCTCCAATACTTGGGGGAAAGGCCGAGAGAAGAGGTAGGCAAGGAAGAGAGGATTTATTCAGATTATGAACTGACATGTGTACTGAGTATGCTGGTCTCCAGGTGGTTCTGGTAAAGAGAAGGGTAAGGAAAAGTCATCAAGCAAAGAACACAAATATGACCCTGGCCCTAGGGGAAAAAATTCTGAGTAATGAAACCCAAAATAGGAGTGAATCTAAAAATAGCCCTCCTACTTCTACAGAGGTACTTTCCTTTTAGCATTCATTGGATATGTGTGGGAAGACAAAACTGAGTTAAGTGAGTTTCCAGATTTCATTAAAAGCCAAGTGATGCTCTGAACCATTTTCAACCAATAAGTAAAAACACAATTTCCCCTTCCTTTAGTTTTTTTCTGTTAAGTTTGGAGGGAGGGGCATAAAACTGGGCAAGAGTATCATTTAAATTTTATGAGAAGCTGATATTATCTCTCAGTAAAACATCTTGATATCTAACTTATGGGAAAACATTACATCCTTGGAATTTCATCAGTGAAAACCACCCTAATTTTTTTTTCCCCCATAAAGAAAGATGAATAGAGATGAAAGAATGTTGACATTGTGATTACATTTTCCTATCATGCCACAAATTTGGAAGATTTCATTATTACAGCCTAGGGTTTGTTTTTTTTTTTTCAATAAAAATAAAAAAAAAAAAGTCATAAGAAAAAAAAAACTTGTGGGTTTGAAACACATTTTAAATTCAGCATTTCTTCCAAAAAAGATTTAAATGGTATCTACTAGTAACTAAATTTAATGCTCTGACAGTGTCCATTCAAGGTGAAATTTTCTTCAATGGCAGGTAGAACAAGATAGCTTTCTTTCTTTTTCCACACAACTCAAAAATCATACAACTACAATGGTAATGCTAAAAAAAAAAAAAGTGATACAAAGGATCCCACTTTGCTTAATATATAAGAGCAGAGAGGAGCATGTCCATAGGTCATGAAAGAACAACAGTCAGTATGAGGCAGAGATAGAGGACAGAGTTAATGACAGCCTGCCTTTGTAAGAGAGGACCATCCAGTCATCAGACCTGGGTGTGTATGTGAGTGCTCTCCTCAACCCAAGGCACACCAACTACATGTCCCATGTGTTGTTCCCAGTCCTGATATAAATGCAACTCCTATGACTCTTCTCTACCCTCAAGAAGAGTCAAGAGAAGTTGAGAAGAGCTTGCTGTTTCTCCTAATCATGCTCACAAGCACCAGAGCCGGCCTGGGACACTGGGAAAAGCAGAAGAAACATGAGGTTAGAGATAATTGAAATGAGACAAGGAGAAAATCCAGGCTCAGATGAGAGGTCTCCCATTTTTCTGCGTGCTTTGCACAGCACTGGATAAATTCTACAGGAATGTTAGGTATTAGAGCAAATTACACTTGCAAATCCCACTCCTAATACCTGGCCACCCCAAACAGGTCTTTCAGGAACTTCACACAAACAGGTCTTGCAGTCTCATGGCCAGCTGTCTCAATTAAACTGTGTAAGAGGACAAGAAGGTGACCCACTTAGTTGCTGTGATGGAGAGCCAGGGAGTTTTTTTCTGAAATCACACTGTCAGGGGTAAAGGACAGAGGGAAGGAAATGAAAAGGTACATCACACCCTCCTTGCTCACATGTGAGCCACTTCTGTACAGCAGGTCACTTTATGAGAGCACCAACAGTATTTATAAGGCCATCTGGACACATAATCAGAAGCTAAAATTAGAACACAAGACAATACTTAAAAGTATACCACAAATTTGTTTGATTCTGGGGAAGTCAACACTTTAATTCAAAACAGTGGATTAGCTGTTTTACCAGAAATTCTACAAACTTATGCTGGCACATTAATTAAAGTAGAGAAGTAGGGAAAGAATATGACACAAACACAGAAATATGACGAGGTAGAAGCTGTGACTTTGTACAACCCCAGGAACACCATTCGTATCTATGCGACTGGAGTTCAGCAGCGCCAGCCCACATAGCCACCCACTTTCCTTTAAAATGATACAGAGACGATACTGAATGCACAGCCTACTTCCAGATTGTACTTTAAGGACATGTAGTACTTTAAGGACAAATGCCTCCTGATCCAATGACGATCCTTCCCTCTTCAATCTTTCTCAACTTCTACTGCTCCTCTATTAGCAAAACGGAAAAGGAGGCTTAACCCATGCTGTGGATAAGCAAGATAAATTAATTATCTAGTTTCAGAGAGGTGAGAATTCTTCCTGGTTGACATTCTAATTTCATAGGGAACGACCCATCCTTTCCTTGCAGTCTTGGTGCCATGCCCAGTCCTCCCCCAATCTTACCAAAAATGTGCTCATACTGAGCACAGATCTGAGATGAGCCAAGTACACTTTTTCTCCTGGAAACCAAACCCCTTGTGCTTTTCAGCTTTCCTTACAGATACAAGGGCTACCCCACATTCTCCTGGATTGTTTGTTTATTTGTTTTGCTTAAATTAAATTTGGTATCTTTTACTTGCAACCAAAATAATTCTGGTATATGAGCTAAACGTAAAAGCAGCTCAAAGGTGTTTTTGTTTTTTGTTTTTTGTTTTGCCTTCTCAATACTTTTACAGAGAGGCACAAATCGAGAGAACAGATAACAGCATATCAAAGACGCAGGTATCAATTCAACAGCTCTCCACCACAGTAAAAGAACCAGGGGACACTATACCAAAAGTACTCAAGTGAAAAATGTTCTGACCTCCAGTTTCAAACTATTTAAAATAATAGGAAGTATCAAGGTACTCATTCAAATGCAAATGTATAGATAGATAGAAGGATAGACAGATATAGATGTCTATACAGAGAGATATATAGATATCATCAGGCAACTAAAATACATTTTGAGCATGTTCCATTAGTTGTTCTTAGTTGCCTCCAATGCCATGAGGATTGGATTTTATAAAACATCAGTAAAAGGATTCAATGAATATAAATGTAATTCACAGATATGCATGGGTAATATTACTATTTCTAACAGTAAGGATCTTACATTTCATAGCACTGCACAGAAAGATTCCATGTACTATTCTTCTTTGATCTTCACAAGTCCTATCCAGGAAGTCAGGGAAGAGAGGCATCAAAATACTCATTTTACAAGGGAGGAAATTATATCAAACCTTGCCCAGAATGAGAACTAGCAGAGGCAAAACTGGCCCAAGGACAGGCTCAAATCAGTATCTCTGCTGCCAAACCCAGCACTCCATGCACCCCCAGGCAAATCCAGAATCCTTGAACCCTCAGGAGTCCTCCCCAGCTAATAGAAGAAATGAGGCTAAACAAATCTGTAGAGCTGGGCTGGGAGGCCAAAACCAAGGCAAAGAGAAAAGAGGAGTCCCATCTTCATTAAGAGGAAAGAACTACTTCATCAGGTTTGTCTCATGAACTACATTCAGTTCTGGCTTCAGTGTGAGGGCTACTAATTATCATCAATAGATTCATAATAAGTGTCTTAGTCTGTTTTGGCTGCTACAACAAATTCCCTTACTCTACATGGCTTGTAAAACAAAATTTAGGGCAGGGATATAGCTCAGTGGTAGAGTGCTTCCTAGCATGCTCAAGGCCTTGGGTTAGATCCCCAGCACCACCACCAAAAAAGAAAAAAATTAAAAATTGAACAGAAATTTCTTACAATTCTGGAAGTTGAGAAGTTCAAAACTAAGGTGCCGGCACATTTCATGCCTGGTAAGGATAAACTTTCCAGTTCATAGAATGGCGCCTTCTCCCTGTGTCCTCACACAGTGGAAGGGACAAGGCACAGGACTGGGGCCAAAGGTAACAGCACTAATCATGAGGATTCTCAAAGACCCCATCTTCTAACA
Source organism: Glaucomys volans (assembly GCA_020662805.1). Lineage (NCBI taxonomy): Eukaryota > Metazoa > Chordata > Mammalia > Rodentia > Sciuridae > Glaucomys > Glaucomys volans. The sequence goes on along the minus strand of JAJEJO010002319.1, from coordinate 170,705 downwards.
TTACCACCTAGGATTCAACATACAATTTTTGGGTGCTGCATCTAAACTATAACATTCTATCTCCAGACTCCCAAAGTTCATCTCCTTCTCATAAGAAAAATACATGCATTAATTCTCAAAAGCCTCAAAACTCTTCACTTGGTTCAACATCAACTCAAAAGTCTGAAGTCCAGTCTCATCTAAATATCATCTAAATCAGATGTGGATGAAACTCAAGGTATGATTCATTCTGAGCTAATTTGCCTCCAGCTGTGGGCCTATGAAAACAAATCAGTTACCTGTTTCCAAAAATATTTCCTTTGGGAAAGACCAAATGGAAGCCAACAGAACCACCTCTACTTGGAAAAATAGTAAATCAAAGCACCAGTGCATTCCTGGAGGCAAAGCCAAGATTGGTATCAACATTAAGGACCTGACAAGATTGTTTTAGTCAGCTTTTTCACTGCTGTGACCAAAAGACCTGACAAGAACAATTTTAAGGAAGAAAAGGTTATTTGGGGGCCCAAGGTTTCAGAGGTTGTAGTTCACAGATGGCCGACTCCTTTGCTCTGGGTCTGAGGGGAGGCAGAACATCATTGCAGAAGAATGCGGTGGAGGAAAGAAGCTCAAGACATCACACCAGGAAGCAGAGAGAGCATCTAAGCTCAGCTCAAAATATATACCCTAAATGTACACTCCCAGTGACCCACCTCTTCCAGCCACACTCTACCTGCCTACAGACACAACACAGTTAATCCCTATTAGGGGATTAATGCACTGATTAGGTTAAAGCTCTCATAACCCAATCATTTCACCTCTACACCGCCTTACTTTTTCTCACACATGAGCTTTTGAGGGACACTTCATATCTAAACCATAACACAGATGCAAGGATGGTAATTTGTACCACATTCTCATTGAACTCTTATTTCACCTGTATAGAAGATAAATGGATCTTGGAAAATTATAGCACATTTCCACATCCTTATCCAAGTGGTGACTCTTAACAGTGACCACTTGTACCAGATGCAGTTTCATTGCTTAAGAACATTAACACATCCTCTAATGTTCTTGCCTTGATCTGGCAAATGCCTTTTTCTCTATACGTGGTCATAAGGCATAGCAAAAGCAGTAAGCATTCAGCTGACAAGGCTAGCAGTACTCCTCTACCACATTAGGGTACAATAACTCTTGTACCATGTTATAATTTAATTCACAGATCTTCATCATCTTTCTCTTTCTTAAGACATCTTCTTAGTCCATTACACCGATGACACTATGCTACTTGGGCCTAATGAGCAAGAAGTGGTAACTGCTTTATATTTATTGGTAAAATATTTGTATGTCAGAGGGTGGGAAATAAATCTGACTAACATTTCAGGATCTTCTACCTTGGTGAAATTTCTTGGGTCCAGTAATATGGGGCATGTCAGGATACTCTTCTCAAGGTGAAAGACAAGTTGCTTCAAGAAGGTAAAAAGACACCTAGTGGGCCTATTAGGGTTTCAGAGGCAACACCTTTTCCATTTGGGTGTTTTACTATAGCCCATTAAACAAATGACCTGAAAAACTGCTAGATGAATGGGACCCAGAACAAAAGAAGGTTCTGCAGCAGTTCCAGGCTGCTGTACAAAGCTGCTCTACCTTGGCCATATGAACCAATAGACATAAAGGTGTTAGAAGTGTCAGTGGTAGACAGGGATGCTATTTGGAGCCTTTGGCAGAATCCATAGGTGAATCACCTGGAGCAAGGCCCTGCAATCATCCACAGATAACAACCCTCCTTTTGAGAGAAAGCTCTTGGCCTGCTGCCAGGCCTAGCTAGAAACTGAATACCTGACCATGGACTAACAAGTTACCTTGCAACCTGAGCCACCTATCATAAACTGGTGTTATCTGGCCCACCAAGTCATAAAATTAAGTGTGCACAGCAGTACCCCATCATCAAATGGAATTGATGTACACATGACCAGCCTGAGCAGGCTCTGAAAGCCCAAGGAAGTTATAAGAAGTGACCAGCAGTAAGTCACTCCTGTTGCCCTACCAACATGGCTCCTCCAGTTCTCAGGCCTTCCTTCAGACTCGGTTTGAATTACACTACCACCTTTCCTGGTTCTCCAGCTTGCAAATGGCATAAATCCCCCCTTAATATCTACATATTTCCTACTAGCTCTGTTTCTCCAGAAAACCTGACTAATGAAGTATTGTTGGAGGCAATGTCGACTGTAGTCAATGAGGAAGGTATGTCATAAGCCAGCTCATGGTTCAAAATCAGGAAAGGTTACTTTAATATAGAATATTCAACTTCTAGCACCTTTTAATATTTAACAAAAATAAGAACAAACAAAAAAAAAAAGTCCACTTAGCCTGTTTGCTCTAGAGTTAATCAGCACAAAGACAGCAAGGAACAAGAGCTGGGATACTTACCACATGCCAATGGTCTCACCAGAAGGTTGGGCCAAGCACTGGCTAATTGCCTTGGAGTAAGTTTTTCCAGCCCTCAGGAAAAGACTGAAGGAAGGAAGGGGGGAAAACAAACAAGCAAACTCACCTATAAGGTTTCTGAAGATAGGCTGGTGACAGGGTGGGGCTGGGGTATTAAACTCCTCTTTGGAACCACACACTTACTTGGCCATAGAATAGACCCAAGTTTAGAATTTAGTATAGTTTCAGTGTAGAAAGCATCACCACCAAACACCATCATTAGAAAGAACACAGGTATATGTCCCAAACCACTGAAGTTAATGGAAATGAAAGAAAGAATACTCACATAGACAAGAAAGGATCTTTCTAGTAATTGTCACTTCTCTGTCCCTTTACTAAAATTGTCCTTGAGCACAGTTTATGTGTCTATTATATGGCTTGCACACAATCTCAACCCTTGGATATCAGACACATAAAAGCATGCACAACTTGGAATCCATGTGTGAAAGGTTGGGGGAAGGGATGATTTTTACCCAATTCTGTTTATAAGTTTATAATTTGTAAATTCAAATTTCAAAGTAGATACATATCCAGACTTAAAAATATCTCCAAAGAGCTAGAAGCCAACAGACATAAATCAAAACCAAAATGAAACCCAAGTCCTAAACAAAGTCTACATAAGCTGAAATTCACACATGTGCACCACTGAAAAACAGGCCAATTGTGATAGCCAAGTTTAGCATAGTTTTAATTTATTCTCATCTCACTGGACTTAGAATTAAAAGTTCTAATGGAACAGTATCTAACAGTGGATAATAATTTATGTGTACAAATGCTCCTCAACTCACAATGGGTTGCATTCCAATAAACCAGCCTTAAGTTAAAAATATCTAAATCAAAAATGCATTTAAATATACACCCAATAATAAAGTGAAAGAATCATAAGTTGACTCATCATAAATCGAGGACCATCTGCATACTATTTCAGAATATTTAACTTGCATTTGAATATCTGAGCAAGACTCATTACTGGATATTCACAGTCCTTAAAAAACAAATGAAAGTACAGCAAGGAAACATTACCACAGAAAACCCAAGCTAAATAGCACATCCGTTGACTATTCTCGTCGAGGCTGGTAACAGGCAGCAGCAATTTCTCTGAACTCACCTAAGCAAAGTGCTTGATTTCCTATGATTAACATCCCTTTCTTGTTCCTTTTGAGGCAGGGAAACATCTATAGTCAGCATTGTCCAATAGAATTTTTTATGCTGATGGAAATGTTCTATGCCCACATCATCCTCTACAGTAAGTAGCTACTAACCCACATGTGCCTAATGAATACCTGAAAGTGAGCTAGTGTGACTGGGGAACTAAATCTTTTAAACACAATTTAATTATAATTCAAATGATCACAAATGCCTAGTGGAACAAAACTAGATAACATAAGTCATGTTTTATTTAATAAAAGAATGAAATCTCAGACTTCTAATAACTCCTGTGTTATGGTCTAGCTATGAGGTGTCCCCCAAAAGCTCATGTGTAAGACAATGTAAGAAAGTTTAGAGGTGAAATGATCCAGTTGAGTCTTAACCTAATCAGTGTGTTAATTGGCTGATATGGATCAACTGGGTGGTAACCATAGGCAGGTTGGGTGTGGATATAGAAGCTGGGTCACTTGGGATGTGTCTTTGCAGTTTATATTGTTCTGATGGGTAGAGATCTCTCTCTGTTTCCTAACTGCCAAGTCTTGAGCCACCTTCCTCCTCTATGCCCTTCCCCAGTAATGTTCTGCCTCACCTCAGGCCCAGAGCAATGGAGTCAGCCATCTAGGAACTGATACCTCTGAAATGGTGAACACTAAATAAACTTTTCCTCCTTTAAATTATTCTTGTTGGGCCTTTTGATCACAGAAGTGAAAAAGCTGACTAACACATCCTGTTACAAACCACACTGATATCATCAGAAGCCCGTCAAAGAAGAAAACATCAAAAAAGACATAAAAGGAAGATTTTCTATGGTGCAGCTGTAATGAGTGTAATCCCCTCACGGTGTGCGAGTTGAAGGTAACTATATGAAATGTCATGGTGGCTGGTACTTGACACACTCTAAATCTGCCCTGCCTGAGAAGTCAGTCCCAGTCACTTGCAGGGAGTGGGACCTGAGCTTGGCAGGAAGGCAGGCTGCCCCTCTGAATCCACTGTGGTCAGTAACGAAAAAAAGGCCCGATACAGATTAGGAAGAGCCACTACCCTGCTCACTTCCATAAGAACCAGCCCTCTTCAGTTTTTTTCCCAAGACCAGCTGAAACACAATGCAAGATGAACAAATGTGTTTCAAATATCTGTTCCAAAAATTTAAAAGCTACTTGCCTCTAGTTTTGGGGAGTTTGGGAAGGTACAATTAACTTTCAATCAAGTCCGAGCATGACTGAGCCACAAACAAGTCAAAAGAAATATGTGTGCACTGAATAAATCTTTAAAACTCAATTAACTTGTAGTTGCAATTAAAGTCAGTAAAATATATTAAGTATTTCAGAAGTCATACTGTAGGTTAGCCAAAAGAAAACATATCCACTGCTATTCTAATAGTGCTCTAATACTTCATTGTGATACTAAACTGATCCTTAAAATTGATGTATTAAAATTTTTCTTTTGCCTACACTATGAAATAACAGGTTTAATAAAAGGAGCAGACATATTGTATGAGTGGCAAAAAACAGGTAGCTATCCAAAATTATCTTACACACACACACACACACCAAACCTCATTTTAATGGAACAAGATATTCATTTGACAGCATGTACCTAAAATGGTGGGCAACTTTTAACAGAGAAGAGATAGGAACACGGGAATTATGTGGAGGGGCCCTGGGAAGTCAATGGAAGTATGACAAGACAGTGCTCAAGGGCTCAGCTAAAACAGGTGTGGAGAGCTGGGGGACAACACTCACCTTCCAGACCCTACATGTGTGTAGTGAACCCCACCCACAAAAGTGAGGGTGCATGAATGGAAACCTGGAGGGAAACTATCCTTGCAAACAAACCCATCATTCATAAAGCTCTGCCCTGTAAGAAACAAAAAAAAAAAAAAAAAGGAAGGAAGGAAGGAAGGAATATGAAAGAGGCTATCACAAGAGGCCAGCCTTCTCCATTACAGTGTCACCTCATCAGGGAAAATAATCACATTGCTCACTGCCCCTATATGACCGAAAGTCATCAGCTGTGCCCAGAAGACAGTAGGAGTTGTCATATCTCAGAACCCATATTTACTAGTGTTTCCCATCCTGACTGACTCCAATCCCCATATTTGCCATACAGGGAAAAGGAGTGGGGATTTATGCCTCTGGCTGGTTTACTGGGATATTTCTAGGACCAGGGACTTGCCTGCTTACTACCACGGTGATCATGAAAGGCCTTGTTATCCTGAGCTCAGGCAGGTCAAATGCAAATCCCTCAGCCTCATGCAGACCTTTACGAGCCTGCAGTGGCTCTTGCCTGTGAAAAGCATGCTCTGCAGCTGTCCTGCCAACAGCACAAGCCAGCTGACCAGCATCCAGCCACCGTTTCTTTTCCAAACACTGACTGAACAGAACTTGATTCAGTTCTTATGTTACGCTCCGATGGAGAACAGCGTAAGGGAAGTACCAAGAGAGTGATTTTAGAGAAACGATCCTGGGCAGAGACCAAGTCCATGTTCCAACGGAATTGTTAATAACTCAGGGTTCCTTCATGTTGTTTGAACCCTCCATGTCTAACTGAGGAAAAGGCATATTTCTTTTTCTCTCCAGGGAGGAAAAAGCAGAAAAGTGAAATTCCTGGTAATGTCATATCCAGTCAAACAGGAAGGTTTGCATGTAAGTTCAGGGTTGAAAGGTTTCCAGAGCTGCAACTGAGCCAATCGGAAAATAATTTATTTGATTTTCATTTGTTTCATTTCCTCCAAAATTATCATTGTCTTGCTCCCTTCCCAAGACAAGAGGAAACATTTCATAAACCCAACAAAAAGAGTGCTTAAGAAACACCTGAGATGTAGAGAAACTGTACTTTTCATTCATTGCTGGTGGAAATAAAAAATAGTGCAGCAAACTGTAGAAAACAGTTTGGCAGTTCTTCAAAATGTTAAATATAGAGTCTCTATATGATTCGGCCATTCCATACTTGGGTATTTATCCAAGAGAACCAAAAACATATGTTCACACAAAAATTTGCACACAAATGCTGTACTCATGAGAGCCAAAGAGTAGAAAGAACCTAAATGTCCATTAATAAACAAAATGTATATATGTGGTGTATACATAAAATGGAATATTAGCTGATGATAAAAAAGGATAAAGTAGTGATATGTGCCACAACATGGATGAACCTGTGGAAACATTATACTAAATGAAAAAGATGGTCACAAGGGACCACGTATTTCATGCCTCCTGTTATATTAAATATCCAGAATTGGCTGATCCATACACACAGAGAGCAGATTAGTGGTTGCCTGGGATGGGGCCAGGGCAAATTTGTTAAACCACATGGCAAGAAAGGAGGCTGAAAGTATTGCCTGAAGTAAACATTCCACTTTGCCACAGTTAACTGAAAAGCATCTTTACTAGGGAGATGACCTTCCTGAGTACTAAGGAAGAAAGAAACCTGTGAGGGGTCTGCAATAGCACCCAGGTCTGCCTGGCCCCTCCAACTTAAAAGAATCTGAATGGGAATCATTGAACACCCACACTAATTCCAATGAACCTGAGCCAAAGGGCGCAGGAGAAAGGTCCAGCCTCCCCATGCCAGGTACAGAGCTAAGGTTGAGCACAGCATCCTCTGCAAACCATCCCAGACCCCTGCTCCTGTGATCCTGGATCACCCACAGCCACACTCTTCCAAGGTAAACTGAGGTAGGCAAGCCAAGGAATCATAGTGGACTTCACAGGGACATTTGGCTTTGGCTAGCATCACAGGCAGAAAAGGCAGCTCAAAGTACCAAAGGTGGCTGATATCTTGATGACACATTGATTTCATAATGGCAAAAGGCAACCTCTGATGAGCCTTGAACTTACTCTTTTATAGATGGCAAAATTCAGGACAGAGATGAGAGAGGCTGTTGGGACAATGCTGAAAATCTAGACAAGGGCCAGTGGGCCACAAACACCACAGGGAAGGCATATAGCACTGGGAAGAAAAAGAAGAAAAGAAACTGCCTTCTGACCATGATATAGAAGCTCTTCACCACTGGGAAGGACATGAAATGAAAATTAATGATGATAAGCTTCCCCATTCCTCCACCTACCCTAAACAGTAAAAGGAGACCACTCTGAAGTAAGACAAGCCACTGAGGCATTCCCTGAAATAAAAAAAAAAAACTTGATTCTACTTTCAGTAGAATACTTTTTAGAAGTTTAACTGAAACAAGGAAAAAAAGGTTTCTAAGGCCTACTCAGGGGCAGGGGGTGAGGGGTCATGGTAGAAATATTAGGAAGGGTCCCTCATTCACAAGTATGTAAATCTCTTGCACACATATGCATGCTTATTTTTCCAAATAAACATATGGTGTGATTAAGAAAACTAAAATTCATTTAAAGTGTGACTGACTTCGTCATGTGGGACTCTGATTTGTTTCGTAAATTAAAAAGGAATCTCCACACTCTAAAAGACAGGAAACCACAAAGGAGAGAAAGAAACAATATTCCACTTGAATTAAACAATGTAACGATCTCTTAAAGATCAATGATGCTGCTATCTCCAACCACAAACTAGTTAGATCCCTGGACTACCAGCTGTGGCTCACAATGCTGTTTTGCAAAGGATTCCAAGGCTATGTCCAGACAGGGTAGGAAAGACTGGCACATTTGACGAGCACTGCCTGACACAGCTGTACAGGGGCAGGAAGTGGGGGAGGGCCACGTGTCTCTCATGTTAGATATGCCAGGTTGCATCAGACAATCATCTAAGATGTGATGGTAATCAGTGAAGACCTGAATTCCAACTCTCATTCTGTCATTAAACTAAAACATAGAGAACCTTCTACAACATGAGCCATAATATGTGGATTGAAATTCTGCCTTAGTTACTTGCATTGGATCTGCTTGTGGGAATTGATAACATAAGGGCATTAAAAAAAAAAAAAAAAAAAAAAAAACACTCACTTCCAAAAGTTTATGCCTACCAACAGGATGGTTTACCAAATGCATTATGTTTATTATTATTATTATTATTCTATCATAGTTGTCACTTGCTATTTTTGAGTCAGGGTATTAAAAATATTTATTCAATAGAACAAAACAAGACAAGCTGTACATTTGAGAACCTCTGTAAATACAAAATGAATAATAGCTTTGCCACCCACTTCAGAAAATTTATGATGTTAACTTAGAAACTATTGTGTCAAAGCTTGACCCACTTAAGACTGGTCCTTTAAAAACTAGAAACCTACATCAAGAAAGTTACAAAGTGTGAACCCATTCATCATATATTCTACTTAAAACAGCTATAATAAGAATTTACAGGAAATGACTGAATTAGAAAATGACAGACGAGTGTTTTCTATTTCTTAAATTGATAAGTTCATAAAATAGTAAGTTTATATAACTATTGTAATATAAACTTCTCCCTCATAATATTTGGATTATTTCATTGTTCTGCCTCCTTATTCTTCAAACAAGTTTAGTACAAAGGAAAACAGCTACTATGCTTAGCATAACATACAACAACAACAAAAATCGTTGGAATACTTTTAGCCTAGAATTTTACCAGCCACAGAGAAAAGGACTGTTCGCAATCACCATTCCATCTTAAAGACTTTGCCACTGCAAGTCAAAAAATGTAGAAACCTAAAGTGAAGTATTTCAAGGCCCATATGACATTGATAGTGCTGCTTATTTCCATGATGTGAGGAAAGCATCCCATTTTTACTCAGAAAGGTATTCGGCACTCTTGGAAATTTTGCTTGTTGGGAGAGAACCTAGTCAGCTGGGATTTGAATGGTACCCAGGAACTAACAAATCAGCTAGGGAGAAATTTCCATTTTCCCAGCTTAGGAAGAACATAAATTAAGGTCCCATGAGCAGTGTGCAAACATGACCTGCTCGGTATCTTAGTCCTTCCTCCAGAGTACCCTCCAGTAACAACCACTGTGCCGCTGGGCCAAACCACATCTCCCAAACAGCTACCTATCAATATCTGCCTTTCCAGAGAGGGCCGCAGGAGATGTGTCGGTGCACAATGTGCTGTTACTTTATGAACAAAGAGGTGTAGAACGTCAAAATACTGTCCCAGAAAAATAAAATCTGAACAGAACCCTAATACTGAATAAGTTTTCCTGTCTAAGCTTGCTGGAGAATGCTATTTTACATCTTATTAGTGCATTACCACAACCATCTAAAATTAGTTTCTGAATGCTTAGGAGAGGATTTATCTCTCTGTTTAAATTAAAACAAACCTAAAGCACTTATGGCAAGAGAAAACCCTTTTTCCCCCACAACACTGATTTATGATATATTGACATGAAGGCGATCAGACTTCAACATTTATAAAACAAGGTGCTATAGAAGTAATGCTGCAGATATTTTCACTAAGCATTTGGATCTTGTTTACAACACCATTTATAAACAAAATGAACTAAGGATAACATTTCTTTTATCACATAAATCATTGTGATATAAACTTCTCCCTCTCTCTTCATAATATTTGGATTATTTCATTGTTCTACCTCATTCTTTCAAACAAGTTTAATCCAATGGAAAAACTACATATCATCTCCCAGATCCTCTGCCTGCAGAAGTCTTCTCTGTGTCTTGCCATCAACAGAAAACCACAACGAATTAAAAAAACCACTAAAGCAAACTCCAGGAAATGCAAATGGGTGATAAAGGAAGAGGAGCTGGCCTGGGGTTTCCCTCCAGATAATGAGGAAAGAGCCTGTTAAGAAAATTAATTATGCAAAACTGCAGCCAGAGACCCTTAATCACAGGGAAATGTTTTAGGTCATTTTATATGTGCGTAGAGATCTCATCAAAGTTTCCATTCAATGGGTTTCATGATTATTTACTCCATTTAATAAAAGTTCTTGGAGCTGGGGATATAGCTCAGGGCTGGGGATATAGCTCAGTTGGTAGAGTGCCTGTCTCACAAGCACAAGGCCCTAAAAAAAAAAAAAAAAGTTCTGGAAACTTCATGTTTGCATTGCATTTATGATCAGTTTAAAAATACTGAGATTTAAATTAGATAAAAAGGCAAAAAGGCCATTAAGAAAAAAAATTTATATATATATATATATATATACATATATATGTATGTGTATATATATATACACATACATATACATATATGACACCTGGGGAAGAAAGTTTTGTATAACAAATTTTTTAAGTGCAAATGAAAATACAATGTGCTAGGCTTTGGCCAGTTGTTCAATCTCAGATAACTAAGTGAAGTGAAAGATGCTTTTACATGCTATGGCTATCAGTGATGTTAACTGGCAAAGCCTTCCTGGAGGACACTTTAGCAGTACTTACATTAAAAAAACAAAACAAAACAAAAAAACACCCACACACAACTTCAAAATTTCATACCCATTGTCCTTTATTTCATTTTTAAGAATTTATCCTGAAAGAATAATCTAAAACTTAAAAAATTGTTCATAATAATTCTAAAAGAAAAACAAGAAAATCATTACCCTATATAATGTACATGAAGGAAATGACTGTAGTCATCTAAGAAGTTTATTGAGAGTTTTAATAACATGAAACATGCTTAAGACAACATTTAGTTGGGAGAAGGATGCAAAAGAATACAGATACAGAGTACAATCAAAAACTTACTAAACTTCTTAAGATTTGTGTCTATTTCTACATACGTTCGTATGTTTCCACTCTTTCGCATAGTGACCCCACTTTAATTTTGTAACCAAAATTAAAAAAAAAAAATAGTTTCTGATGTAGTTTCAGAATGACCTTGAAAATTCCCCATGCTAGGCAAGGCAACGTTTCTCAGAGAAGGGACTTCTAGGAGGAAAAAACCCAAGATTTGGAAGTAGGCACAGGGGAGTAGCAGGGACCCTCTCAGGGGAGCGCTGTGTGTGATGCAACAAGCCTTGCAGAGGCTGACTTTGACTTTTTAACATCTGAATGAGGCCAGTGGTCTCCAAGTGTGTTCTACAGGCGTCTTGGGCAGTCACAGATATTTTCAGTGTGTATGTGAGTTCAAAATTTCACAGCATGATGTTATTTGACATTTTCACTTTCATTCTCTCCACAAATATACAGAATTTTCCAGAAGCATGGATGAAGTCATTACTCAGATGACAGTTTAAGTTTCACTATATTTTTAAATGAATAAGTGAATAGCTTGTCAATTCCAATTTATAACATGATAAATATATTATACAAACAAATTCTCTTTGAGGTCTTCAATTTCTGATAGGGCCAAAGATTCTTGAAACTGAAAATTCTAAGAACCTGCTGCACCAGATTATTTCACTGCTCTGTAAGTGTAGGAATTAACTGGCAAAAATCACCCAGGGATGTAATGACTCCTGTCCACAGCAAAGTAAATTAATTTTGTCTGGTGGCAATCCAACCGTTTTACATGCCTAATATGTATATATCATTGGCCCTTTAGTATATTAAACAGTTGTGTATATACCAGCAAATATATTTCAGCATTTCTGATTGTGAAGAAATGGTAGAAAGATAGAGATATAGACAGTCAAATAAGCGGACACATCCATCTGCTGTTCAAATTCTCCTGTGAGCTGGTCCTAACATCTTATTGGGTCCCTCATTAATCAATGAGTCAAATTGTTGGCATTTGTTTATTTTATAATTTTAAGAATCTTATTTTTCAACTCTTTCATTCATTAACACTAGCAAACTACAAATAGATCAGATTCTGAAAATAAGCCTTAATAATAATAAAAATGAAGGTGAGGGACTAATTGAATAATTAATCAAACTAGGTTTTAAAACAAATGAAAGCAGTAGCAAATGAATTTTACTAATTCAACAAAACAGATCCTGTCAAGATTCTACTTTCACTCCAAAGGTTACTATTTTGTGCTAAATATAGCTGAAAATAATACAAATTTAATTTTCAAAAATTTGGGAAATGAGACGTGGTTTCTAATACAGACACTCCTTGACTTAGGATAAGGTTATGTCCCAATAAGCCCTTCAAAAGTTGAAAATACCATAAGCTGAAATTCATTTAATACACCCATCCTTCCAAATACCATAATTCAGTAACAAGGCACAGTAGAGAATGTGGATTCCACGTGGCTGATGGGAACTACAGTTCAAGACTGCCACCCAGCACTGTCAGAGGGGATCATCAGATCCCATATCAGGAGCCTGGGAAAAAGTTAAGATTCAGAATTCAAAGTACAGTTTCTACTGAAGACGTGTTGCTTTTGCATCACACAGAGTTGAAAAATTGTTAAGTCAAACCATTGTTAAGACTGTGGTTTCTTACCAGTTTCCTCAAAGAAGTTTGATTCTAATGAGTTTCTGCAGTTAACATTTCTGGCATTTGACAAGCTTTAATCTCTTCCATTTATTTAAAAACACAGGAGTAAGAGTGGAACAGGTGTCAAGACCTCATTTATAGATGAAATGCCTGAGCCACAGAAAGATGAAATGACTGATCAATCTTACTTGCATCAAGAGAGGCTGGGTTATTGGTGTTCTTGGTGTAAAGATTTTTGAGTATTTGGTAGATTCTGGAGATTAGTGCTCTGTCTGAAGTGTATATGGCAAAGATTTTCTCCCACTCTGAAGGCTCTCTCTTCACATTGCTGATTGTTTCCTTTGCTGAGAAGAAGCTTTTTAGTTTGACTCTATCCCAATCATTGATTCGTGCTTTTATTTCTTGCGCTTTGGGAGTCATGTTAAGGAAATCTGGTCCTAGGCCAATGTGATGAAGATTTGGACCTATTTTCTCTTCTATTAGGTGCAGAGTCTCTGGTCTGATTTCTAGGTCCTTGATCCACTTTGAGTTGAGTTTTGTACAGGGTGAGAGATAAATGGGCCAAGGAAATGAACAGACACTTTACAAAGGAAGATCTACAAGCAATCAACAGATTTATGAAAAAATGTTCAACATCACTATAAGAGAAATGCAAATCAAAACTACCTTAAGATTTCATCTTACCCCAATTAGAATGTCTTTTATTAAGAACACAGGCAACAACAGGTGTTGGCGAGGATGTGGGGAAAAGGGTACACTCATACATTGCTGGTGGGAGTGCAAGTTGGTGCAGCCACTCTGGAAAGCAGTGTGGAGATTCCTTAGAAAACTT